>JAGDQP010001784.1:53795-115437 GCA_022664845.1 Lepisma saccharinum | reverse complement strand
CTAAATTTTTTACTAAATGAGTATTGCAATTTACTATTAAACTATTATAGAAATAAAATTTTCTGAGTTTAGGAAAATCAAAATATATTTTTATTGATGTGGATGATTATTTCTTTTTGCATGTGTTCTTATGTTTTATTTGTAGACTAGCAGCATATGACAATCCTCGAAGGAAGATACCATCCAGACATTCGTCTCTGACAAATATTCGGAAAGGAGTCAGTCGGAATGTCCAGCCCAGGCCAACTAAGGCACGCAAATTGCAGGTCAAAAACTATACTACAGCCTGTTTTTCTTGTACCCAGTGTTGTTTTTTAATACATTTTTTTACCAACTATATCGACTTACTACCTGCGTAAGATTCCCGGTTGAAGTTAAAGTTGCGGCGTATAGTATAAAAAATCCGTTATATCAACAGTGGAAACATTTGCTAAAATCATAATAGGTGAATTCGAAGCCGTTTTAACACGGATAAATGGGGTTTCAATTCGCAACATTTTAGCCATAGATAAAAAATATTTAAATTTTTTGCTAAGCAAGCTTTTAGTAATAAAGTGGATATAATAAATTTTGATATGCGCCGCAGCTAAATATTTTAGGTGTCGTTCAGATTTTATGTCAGCGCATTTTTGGTGAATTTGGATCCCTCTCTCTTAGTAAGCAACATTAAGTAGATGCCCTATCTCTAATGCATAGAAGCCCACCCAAAATAAGTAGAGTTTGAATCTCGCCATAGAAAGCAGAAGTATTATTTGAACGACTTCTGACACAAAAATATGTATATGCTTCAAATACAACTACTAAGTAGTATCAAAATTCGTTATTTATAGTAAAACAAAGATAAATTTTGATAATACGCGCCAAAGTTAAATATGTATTTGAAGCATATACATTTTTTGTCAGGAGTCATTCAAGTATTACATAAGCATTCTGGGGCGAGGTTGTTCAAGCTTTGTTTACTTTTGCTGGGCGTCTAAGTATTAGGGATGGGACATCCAGTTAATGTTGCTTACTAAGGGGGAAGGGGTCTAAATTGACCAAAAATACGCTGACGTAATATCTGAATGACACCTAATATTATGTATGAAACTGTCGAGAAAGTGCTTTTAAAATGTTCCAAAAGTGCTTGAAAGTAAATAAAGTGTCCTGAAAGTAGGCAAAAGTCGTTTCCAAAATGCACTTTTAGAACACATTAAAATAAGGGCACTTTTTATGCACTTTTGAGCAGTTTTGTAGCACTATTAAGGGAACACATTTGGACAGTTTTTCACACTTTTGAACACCTTTGAGACGCTTTCATAGCACTTTGGTTCACGTTTGGACACTATTAAAGTGTTCGAAAGTGAGCTAAAGTCGTTTCCAGAAAGTGCTCAAAGGTGTTCAAAAAAGTGTAAAAAAAGTGTTCTATTTTTTACAGTGTACGCTTCAACATGCTTCAACGGTGAACAATTTCTTTCATAGCAAAGCTGACCGCTTGTTGACTACAACATGAACTTTTATTTTTTACCACCAGATGGATGTAGTATCGTTTGTATAAACATCGGTTTGCCCATATGGACCGACATCGATCAATATGGATATCGATAACCGACATGGATCTATATTGTTCCACGATAAAAATGTTTTTTTTTTTAAAATCGATTTACTCTTTGCCCAATACTTATTATAGTTTTAGAAAATAGATAAATTAGTGATGCCGATAAACGATGTCGATCCAACATCGATCGACGTGGGCTCAAGCGGGGCCGCTCTCCCGCCCGCATTAACGATATAGGTCCCATGAACGGCCAACGTGCATGTACTACTGGGGTATTTAATAAAATTTAGTCCCTCCGTGCCCCAAGTACCACTTGACTCGATTACTATATGGCTACAAAAATGAATTTATCCAGTAGGTTACTGTATTTTATATTTTTTCGGCCTCTGCGGGTAACCGCGCGACCAGCTCGTAAAGATGAATGAGAAAGATTCGAAAGGGCAAAAGTATCGGCACAGCTGAAGTCCCATAATATTGCTCTTCCTCTCTTCCATGTCACTAGTGTTATACCATCAGATCTCCTACCATCCGATCGGCTACAAACAGAAGGTTCACGCACCGATGGCACGTTAGCGGAAACGAGAGATCGAAGAATTACGTCGTTGACACTGGCTTGACGTATGTGTCTACCAGTACTGCGTACACAAGAGAGACCGTGGAGGACCCGTTGATCGACGAACGCCCCGCAAGCTGGACAATGGTGAGGCACACAGATGTCTGCTCCTAAACGTAAGGCAATAACAAAATCTAAACTATTTATTTATTTCTGATTGTTGTTCTAACTTAAAAATGGAACAATATATTTAGTTCATTGTTATAAGCAATACAATTACCAATTTTATTAATTAGATCGCAACAGAGCCACTTTCAATGATTTAAAATACACAAAGCTTCTGCGCCTGGACCCAAGGAATACATATGATGAATTTGGTTGAAATCAATGCACGCATTTAATCGCATATTTAAATCGGGTTCAAGCAAACAGACAGACATTCCGTTTTATATATTGATAACAATTAAGCCCTTTCAGCAATGAAGAAAAAATAAAATAAAAAATCGGCACGGATAGAACTCTTGAAATGGTTGTGAACTTTCTTTTCTGAAAGTTTGACCTCTGTAGGTTCGTATTTGTATGAGCAGCATTGAAATTTCATACGATATAAATATGTTACACCATACAGAAACATTAGAAATTGTTACTTTACATTAAGGGCTCATTTGCAAGCCCGCTTGCGTTGCTTGCGATTTCGGTGAATAGTCTATTAAAACATGTGTTACAACACGTAATAAATACTACACCACGAAACACCACGTGTTTCAATTGGCTACCCACCCTAATCGTAAACAAAACAAGCAACGCAAGCAGGATTGATAAGGAGCCCTAACTTTAAATAAGTCAACAGAGAACTAACTAAATGGTTCTCTGTGACAAGTCAATGAGCTCCCATAAGTGTTGTGCTCCATTTATTTTCTCAATATAAATATTCAGTTAAAACATCTTCTACGTGATTTTTATTCCAAAATAAGTTCAAGATTATTTGCTGCAGGCCATCCTTGGAATAATTTCACTTCAAGCCTTTTTTCTTTTTAAAGTCATGACTATCTTACTTTCCGTGTTTGTTAGACAGTTTCTTGTCTCATTTGTTTGTTGTTTTTTCTCTCTCTTTTTCTGCGCTTAATGACTAACAACGATATTCACGCGTTAGTATTGAACTTGACCGACCGAACCACCTTTCAAGTGGTGTATATATCGTTTCAAGGTGACAAAACTGATCAAGGATTACATAAGAACATACGAATTCCAAGCCCATTTTATGCTACAACTGTAACTAGCCAGCCATAGTCAGATAAGGTAAATCAAAACAAGCAGAACATGTAATTGTAACTCCCAAAGATGACGCCAGGATAAAATGTCCAGAGGGATAGTACTAGTGACGGACCCAGAGAGGGCGCACCTCAAGGGAAAATATTTTACACTTGTAGCAGCATTACGTCAACAATTTACCAACATAGAAAGCTTCTATTTGTTTGATTTTAATAACAAATTGATTTGTTTCGTGAAAATGATCTTAGTGGAATATATTCCATGATAAAACAGCACTGTCAGGTTAAATATGATAAAAATTAATCTATTTATTTACCGGAAAAAAAGATCCAAAATGACCCAGTCTATTCCTCAGATTAGCGCCCTCTCCCCTTACGAAAGTTCTGGATACGCACCCGGCTTAGTACTTCTGCATTAGTTGTAGACATTTCTAGGTAGCTGTTTCACAATATATCCTAATACTAGTAAAATTACACATAGTTTCGAGATCCTAATTTTGTTCAGAAAAGTATTTTAACAAATGGCTCCTTTGTTGGACAGATATTTCAATTATCCAATATCAGGAGGAATTCCGCCAGAAATTGCAGTTTGGTGGGAGGTTGTAAAGTCAAACTTGGGAGGGTGTAAGTTAAGTTTCGCACGGTTTTTAGGAAGGTCTGGCAGAATCACTGTCCAGTATCCAAAATTTCGTTTTTTTAAAAAAAAAGCAAATAGATTATTTCTTAGACCCATGTTTCAGCCATCCAATATCCCAAATACTATCTTCATCTACCGTTTTATTTCAAAGATAATAGTAAAATATTACAACAGTAGAATAAAGCTAGTTGTTGACCCCAATTCAACGCTTTAGAATCCGTTTCTTTATTTACTTCTTATTCCGTACGGCGGCGCTAATGTCGAACCGAAACTTTTCTAGCACACAGCCACCGTACACAAGACAAAATAGGAACTTGATACTAAATTCCAAAGAGGTCGAATTGAGCGGAATATTTCAGCTATTCTTTTTAGTCATGCATAAACAAAATTATTGTGTTTTTTTTTACTTGTTAGTACGAATTGTTTCAGGAAAGTATATCATTAAAAAGTGTTTTATTATTTTTTTTATTAAACTCGATTAACTTCGCCTGTCAATAACCTTTACGGTAACAGATAGCGAGCAGGAAACAAACTTGACTACTACCCATGATGCATGGTAAACCATTCTAAAAAAAAAAGATGAGAAATCGCTCTTTCAAATCTGAAGGATAAATTCCATCCGCAAAGCATCGGAATCGCGTCTAAAAAGATCACATTTTCTATCCAAAGCGGGAGAAGTTTCGTTAAAAAAAAAAAGCATCTTTTTCGATTGAAATTCAATAGTTTTCGATGAAATCACTTTCTTATTGAAAACAAAGTGAAAATTTCCGCTTTTATGACTTCGTGTGTAAGGATATAAACATAATGCAAAATGAAAAGCACAATAAAGCACAAACTTTGAGTAAATTATCCACCTTGTTGCAATTTACTACTAAACTGTAAATAAGTCAATACTTACAAACGCACGACAAACAGCACAAAATGTAACTATAAATTCAGTGTAGACGAAAACGTTGAGATAGAACCAAGTATAAACAACAAATTAAAACTTTAAATATCTCCGGACCATTTTATATATATATACTAAGAAGTATTTGCGCCGTTAACATAACTTTAACATGAGGATAAACCATCTGTTAATACGCACATGTCCTTCTATTGCATTTACCCACACTTCCACGATAAATTCCATACTGCGACACGAACTCTAGTTGTAAGACCGTCAATGGTAAACACAATTAACTAGAGCGAAGTAGTAACGATATTAAATTAATAAAAAAAAATAATAACTTGTCTAGACCAGTAACTGAAGGAGGGGGGGAGGGACGCAAATTAAACATCTCTTGTCTTGCGTGTAAGGTGTTACGCAATGCTAAACCTCGTAGTATCTACGTCTAGAAGACTTGCTGTGTTGCCCCGAGGGTAAAAGAGGTACTGATCTTACGTATATATAAAGAGATATGTGTGCGTGTGTATACGACGTATTTACAACTGCCTACTGGTAGGTATTTATGCATATAAGTTGAAGCGCATATTGAAGATTCGAATTTCCACAATTTATTGATATTGAAACTTGTGTCACATCTTCCATGATATTTCTTTTTCCTAACAAGGAAACATACTGATGGGCCAGAAGTTCTTTTTCTTCCATGATTAGAATGTGCGCATCCAAATTGTTGGCCACTCGAGTGCAATTGCTTTGGGAGATATGGATTATATAAAAGTCAGATTCTTGTCTTTGGAAAGCAATAAAACAATGTGTGGAAATACCATTATGCTTTTAAAGTGCTCACAGAAATACAAACCAAATGCACAATAATGGATTCTGTTTGGAAGGCACTACACCTGCTGGAGGATATGTTCTTCATTGCCGCCATATTGGATCTCGATTGACTCTTTTAAATTGTAATGGAGCATATCATTCCGGACAACAATGTTACGGCAAGTACATTTCTGAAGCCAGTTTTGCCGTAAATGTAAGACAATCAATGGAGATTCAATATGGCGGCATTAAAGAACATACCCTTCAGCATGTAGCGCCATCTAACCTTACTTACTTACTCTATGGCTTACGAAACTCGCACGTTCATTACCACTGAAAGAAACATTTGTCATAGGATTCTATCCTGGGCAACATCAAACCAGTTTTCATCTTTACTATCTACCACCCGCAGAACTTGTCTAATATTGTCATCCCAACGACGTCTCGGGTCTTTCGTTTACGAACTCTATATTCTGAACCGCCTTAAATATGCTGTTCTTAATTAGGAATCCTGTTCCGAAATTGTGAGTCTGAGTTCTTCCGTACTGCCCTGCTAAGCGAAAAGACCCACCCAATTCCGCTCCATTCACCTTTGAGTAAAAAGACAAAACGTGTTTCGTCCTTGTATGTTGACTTATGGCAATGACGAAGAAAAGTTATATCACAGAACCCACACGATCAACACAACAGCATTAGTTTGCATTCATTGGGTTAAAGGAAGGTCTTAAACTTGATGCATTGTTGATACCGCAAAATTTCACGAAAACTGGATTTAACGGTGTAAATCACCCCCGTCATCTTGCTATGACCTTTCAATAGATTTACACGGGAATGGTTTTACTCATTTTATGCCTCTCGGAAGTAGAATATTTAAGTTCTGCTTTCACAGAATTTGTCTTGGTGGTTATTTTGACTCTCGTATAGTTTGGGTTTGTGAAGTTTCTTCAAATATATAAGTATAAAGTATTATTAATAGTTTGCTATATAAATCACAATATGTTAACGGGAAATTATACTGTTCGTGTGTAAAATATTGCATTTCTATAAAGTAGCATAATTAAAAGAGAACATGACGATAAACTGGGCGAAAACAGAAGTTAAAAGTATGCTCCTGAAAGATATAAGACGAGTAAAACAATTCCCATGTAAATCAATGAAAAGTGCGTACGAAGATGGCGGGGGTGATCTACCACGTTAAGGCCTTTTCACTTAGCACGGCAACGTACTAGAAAATGTATTTGTATTGTGAATGGTATCTTGACCCTCCCTCCGGACTTCTTATGTTGCTAATATACAGTATCTCGCATCTACTTCTTGGTTCTGCGTACAGCCACCTGAAGACGCCTGCTTTGCATTAAGTCTACCACCCAGAATCTATTATTGTGCATTTTGGATTGCGTTTCTGTCAGCAATTTAAAAGTATAAGATTGCATTCGATGGACTGGTAGTTACTCTCCAATACATTTTATCTATGTGCGTAAATACTACTTCTTAAGCGGGCACTAGATTGGTTAATCAGCTTATGCGTTCAAAAGTGAAACGTTAAATTTAGTTATCTTCTACAAGTAATGTTGTTTAAGTTATTTGCAACTTAGTGTTCTCTTATCTCTTTTTTTTTTTTTTTTAAATGATAAGCTCTTGTATTATAACAGAGTTATTCAATATGAAATTACGAAATTTGCTTCAATAACGTTTTAGAATAGATATTTAAAATATGGTGTAAGGAATTATATGTATTATTCGATTATTGTGTCCTTTAGTTTGATTTTCAGCAATTTTATTCTCTTTGAAGTGCAAAATAGAATTCATTACTCCAGATGGGATATTTTGTAAGTCTCTCGTTTCTTAAATATTGTATTCTCCGGTTGAATTGATTTTTCGTCATAACTCTCCAATGTACTTATACATTTTTATGAGTCTTGATGAACCAATCTTTTAAGCCTAAATAATGAATTCACAAGCAAAAGGATACAAGCGACATTGACAAAAAAAGTATTTGAGGTAATATTTTATATATGTGAAAGAAAACGGCCATATTTTGTACAAACAAGCCTTGTTGGCTCCCAATGTGTCCATGTACAAAATATGGCGATTTTGTGTTATATATTTTGAGTTATAAAGGATTATTTTGGACTTTTTTTTATTCGTTAGTGTAACTTGTATCTCTTACCTTCTAGAGGCGACACATATACACGACAATAAGCCCACTGGATGAAAGATTCATTTGTGTCGTTGGGATTAAGCAACTCCAATCTTCAGATTTCCAGAGAACATTGTCAGCAGCCTCCAAGAAATCACAGTTAACGGGAAATGCAGCTTTCTCACAGGCGTAACCGCTTAATCATGGGGTTGAGTATTGGGTCACTGAACTGGTCATGGATAAGTGTGTGAAGATTGATAACAACATTACAGCTCTGAAGCTCTAATTGGAAGGAAAATTACATCTGGAAAAGTTCTTTGTAACATTGGTGTCATAATTCACAGTATTTCTTCATTGGTTGATGTTTATTTATGTTTGAATGTGTCCGAGCGTAAGTACCGTTATCCTGGAATACCTGATTTGTGAAGACTCATAAACTATGCCCCGCTAAAATTAGTACAATACACACTGAGCCCAGCAGAACTTTTCATTTTGTTCAATACTAAACAAATATCTGTCAGGTACTTCGCGAATGTACCTTGTGAGTATTTTCACACTGTTGTTTGCTTCAGGCGTAAAATTTCATACTCATGTATTTCAACGTAGTTTAAGATTAAATGTCACAACTGGATTCACAGAAGGGATTATGGAGAAGGAAGCAAGCTTCAATGGACCGTTCCATTTCTCATGTGTTGTTGAGGAAAAACTAAGGGAACTTTTCAGGCAAAATGTAACTTCCTTGATCGAATGCCTAGATCTGCGAAGGGAATGCGTCCGATGGTGGGGCAATTCTGTATATCCCGAAGAATGCCCTTACGTTCGTTGACCGCGTTCACCAACACACAGAAAGGAGAGAAAGTATATCAATATTGTAACGTTGTAACCTTTCCTCTGACCTCTCGCTCCATTAACACGGTCACAATTCTCATAACTACTAACTATAACTATCACCATTGCAGTATTCTCTTGATGTGACCGGTGGATAGTGTGAGCATGCAGTGGCGGTGTAAGACTGGGGGTGGTGGAACTAACGGTGCTCACGCCCCGGACCCCACCTGCCGAAAGGCCCATACCGGTCGTCGACGCAGTAAATAATCGCTTATTTCGCACATTAATGGTGGTCGGTGACGCAATAGCTATGGCGTTTTAGGACTTTTACTTATGCGCTTGATTGTAATGGCTGATAAGCACGACTCCCACAATCTAAATAGCCATTCTCATGTATATGTTGTGATGAGCGAACGAGAATGATATCTGTTTTAGCAAGTGAGCCCCGTGGGACCACCAGTTTTCCCGCGGGGCTTGAAATAACGGAAAATAAGATATTCTGGTCAACAATAGCAGTGTGCGCTCACGATTATTATCGCGAAAGGGCCTCAATCCAATTCACTTGCCCCGGCCCCAAGATTGCCTTGTGTCGTCACTGTGAGCATGGTTCGAATTAGCGCTACTTCTTTAGTGTGTCAATATACAGGGTGTTTTTTTTAATGTTGCTGAAAAAAATAAGGATTATTTTTAACTAAAAAAAAAGAAAAGAAAAAACTTCGTTTCAAAAATTCGAAATATCTCTAGTTTCGGGGCAACTGGCACCCGAACATTAACCAACACCGTTACAAATGACGTCACTTTTAGAAATAAATGTTTCCGTTTCATAATTTAACATGTCTAAACATTACATATTGAATGGGAGAGTAAAATTATAACGTCTTGCAGCACATACAATTTTAAATCATATGTTCTTCATATAACAAGAAAATCTGAAATTGACAATTGTCAAAATTCCTACTCAAAATTATCAAAGCCTGTGGGAGTAATTTTGCACATGACAGGAAAAGGGGGAGAAAATATTTTCAAATGGCCGCCAACTTGAGTTCGTGTTATAGTATAACAAAAATCTCAAATTCCAGAATCCCTCCCCGAAACAATTATATGTAGGTAACAAATGTTATCATATTTGAATTTCTGGGAACAATCTACTCTAAAACGATATGTCACATGATCCCATTCCTATTTCATATTCTCGAGCTGAATCCAAGATGGTAGCTTTCAAGATGGTGGCAGTGATGTTAATATCCCCACCAGGTGCAGCCCTTTACTTATTGCCATTACACAAATGTTGGGTCAAATTACTATAGCGGTTTTAACACTGTAAATGTCTTCAGAACTTACGTTTAACTCACAGTACAAATAGGGACAAACTGACATTTTTAAAAATTGTTATTCAAAATTTTAAAAAATGTTGGGTCTATGTGGTGCATTTTCGCACATTACAGGGCAAAACTAAGGGGAAAAATATTAGTTCCGGTAAATATTGACTGATGAGCTGGTGTAGTTCCCTTCTTCATAAAGTTTGGTCATATATATGTTTTGTTCAAATTCATGTTTTGCTAAGGCAACACTATTACATCATCATTTATCGAGATATTACGTCACTTGTGGTCATGCATGTCCATATTTGGGGGTCTTTAGCTCTGAAATTAAGCGTATTTTGGATTTTTTTTCAAAGGAACCTCTGTTTTATTTTTGTGTGAGGAATTTGATACCATTATTTCTTGAAGCACCCTGTAGAGTCAGTGACCTTCTGCAGTAGACGACGGGAGATTGCCGTACAAGCAAATAAAAGAGGAGGAAATGAACAATTCTGAAGGTTGCACTGTCGCTTTTTGTTGCAGAATTTAAAACTGGAAAAATATTGGCACATTAGCAATAAGAGAAGCTTGTAACAATCGACTAATCCTCCTTTTCCCTTTCTCTGTTAGATGTTAGTGATGAGTGCAAAACCACACCCAGCCACAATTACCATTCTTCAACGCACGAAATCACGTTCTGGTTCCCTGGATCAACCGACAAAATGAAAGAGCATACAACCGGAACACCTGACCGCGATTCGCAGGAAGAGGATCTCTTTAATTCCGTTTCTCTTTGAAATTTCCGAATACGAATCAATTTCAACCTTCACTTTGTACAAGATACATTGTAATAGATTCCTAAACCAAAACATTTAGCGTGCCCAGTGGGTGCGCATGAAATAAACAGAACCTTTACTTGCTGTAGACCTATCTCTCAATTCAACAGCAATTACGTTTGACGTTCACTGATATACTTTTTTTTTTCTAATCTGGGATAGTCAGGTTATTGAAGTGCGAGACATGATGGAAGGTAAACAAGTCATGAGTATTTATCCAAATCAAACTGTTCGAGAGATTATTCCTGTAGTTTTTGGTTGTTATGTTAGGGCTGCTTTTATTGTAAGCGTGAGTTGTTTGCTTTGCTTGCGATTTAGATGAATAGCCAATTGAAACACGTGTCTTATTGCGTGTTCTACGTGTAACGTCTGTTTCAATTGGTTACTCACCCAAATCGTAAACAAGGCATGCTTGCAAGAAAAGTAGCCCTTATGTTATTGCTGTTGTTTCTGCATGTATGCCTGTCTATGTCCAAGAAGAGTCTACAACAGGTTGCCTCGTAATGCTCAGCTAATGGAAGAACGGGCGAGAAAACGTCACTGGTATACTGGCTTCCTTTCTTCTGCTGTTATCACATGCAGTACAATAACGCGTAACTGGTCATAATTTTAACTTCATACTGCTCTCACAGTATTTAAAAAGTAAAACCTAAGTCAAATTGTGTACAGTTAGTTCCTCGACATCATGAAACGAAACGAGTCTGAGAGATCCTTCAAGGGGAAAGGGGTTTAAGACTTTTTTTTTTATCTGATAATGGGGAAGGGGGATCAGGGCAATGGCTTCCGTAAGATTCGCATAAAACATAAGTGTAGATTTAAAATATTTAAACATTTTTTTTTACTACGAAATAACTATAAGAAATTTGATAAGTCTTACTAAGCACAAGAAAAGATCGGGTATTTTAGCCTAGAAGGGAAGAAGATCTAAAATTTGATTACGTATTTTTACAATTACTTATATTTAGGGATTCTATCGAGACGAGAGGAGACTGGCATTAGACACATTCTCGTCTCGAATTTTGAAGAACAGTCTTGATCTTGGTCTCGTCTCGATCTGAAAATTCCGGTCTTGACCTTGGTCTCTGTCTCGATTGTAAACCTCAGTCTCGTCTCGAGTCTCGACACGTTAGTCTCTGTCTTGTCTCGGTTTCGTCTCGAGAGTCTCGAAAGGCAATAAATAGACTTTGAAAAGTTGCCACCCCTTGACTTATTTGAAATGAGCACGTAGGGTTTCCGATCTCAGTACAAAAACAAGAATATTAATATGATATTAACATAGCTTGTTACATTGTTAATTTGGGGTCTAGGTTAGAAATAATATTCTGAAATAGAGAGAAAAACAGTACAACTTTAAAATAATATATAGCTCTAGTTAGGATATATAAAATACCAATAAGTGAGACACATGCAAATATTTCTATTATGGAAACGGATCCATGTTATACCAAAAATTGCGAAATTGGTATACGTAATATTTAAGTTTTGCTAAATGTAAATTATATTTAAATTGACTGAATAACTGTTACGCTAAAAATGAAAAAAATACATTATAGTCTAAATTTTCTACGAGATTTATAGAAATAAATGAACGTACACTGCTAAAGATTTTCCGAAACATTCCTGAGAAAAACTAGGCAACCATAGCTGCCTGGGAATTTTCAGTCATTTGGCTAATAAAAGGCATCCATCAAACAGTTCTCAGGAATATGAGAAGCAAAAAAAAAAAAGTTATTTGAAACGGGCAAAGAGGGGAAGTCCCCTGATATATCGTGTGTGTTGTTCCCTGGTACTTCACTTACCTGTTTTCTTGTCGGGAGAAATAAATCACAAAATATTTCCAAAGTAATTCTTCCAT
Organism: Lepisma saccharinum; assembly: GCA_022664845.1. Lineage (NCBI taxonomy): Eukaryota > Metazoa > Arthropoda > Insecta > Zygentoma > Lepismatidae > Lepisma > Lepisma saccharinum. The sequence goes on along the minus strand of JAGDQP010001784.1, from coordinate 102,777 downwards.
ACGCGCATATTGCATCTCACAATGTTTGAGTACCAACTTTTGTTTTTACGGAAATTTTAGTCAACATTGATCTGATATCACTGATTTTCTCGTGTCACATGACTCCATCAGTGACTGGTCGGCCGTACCTCAGTTTCTAGAACGTTGACTTAGTAATCGGAAGGTCTTGAGAATGATCACAGAAGCCGCCCATCCTGACTTCGGTTTTCTATGTAGTTTTTTTCTGTCACACCAGGCAAATGCCGGGATAGTATCTGGCCCTGGTTGACTCCTTTCTCCTACCTTATCCCAAACGGATCCATAGATATATAAAGTCGTGTTTGTTTATGTTTTATTATGCTTAACGGAATTGAGCTAAAGCCCTCTTGATACGACAACATTTATGTTACAATCAATTTTAGCTATAGTAATAGTAGCAGTGTGTGAAAGCAATAATGTTACAGTAGGGCAAGATGCTAGGTATAAATCTACAACATTCTTGCTTTTACACCCTGGCACTACTGCTGGAACTAAGATTTATCGCTAAGAATAATTACTTCCCTATCAAACGGGCCTAAGTCGATAAGGGCCAGTTGCACAAAACATTTTAATCCCAAGCCAAGTTAAGCCACGATTTAGTCGGCGAATCAGATAAAATAATTATGCATAGCAAACGACATTCTCTGTTAATCATTTATGCCCATCCAAACTAGGAATACAGTAATGTTAGTAAGCTATGTGTAATATCTACATTGTTCATCTCGCTATGACGGACTAATAAAGCGAAATATCAAATAACGAGCTCGTCCTCCCTACTTTTCTCGGTTTTCAAAATGAATGAAGCAAGTACCAGTTGACCCTTTAGACCACTGACGTTTTGAAACTCGAAGTGCACATCTATTTCGGCTTTATTTTACTGTCTTTTTTATTATATTTTTTCCCTTTAAAACAGCAAAATGGTCAATGGTTGACACAGTCTTAATCAGTTGTTCCCATTCATACCCATTTATTGGCACTGACGTTCACTATGCGTTTGTTTTTTAGGTAGATTTCGAAGAAAAATCTACCTATTGAGATCGGTGCCATGTTATATATATAAGCTTATGCCAGCGGCCATATACGCTAGCGGCAATAATTTTGAAGATATTTGATTGAACCAAATTTTATTATGTTATTTCTAGGCTAAATAGCTCGGCTAAGTTCGTTAATGAGCAAAATTGACCCAAGGGGGTGGTTGGGGAGGGGGTTTAAATTTTGAAAAAAATATATATCAGCCCCTATGGAGTTTATAGGGAGAAACTTTGTCTGCATAAATTATAGTACTCCCTACGAAGTTTACGGTGACACCAACGATTCAGGGGTTGTGGGGGTACGAGTGAGAGTGGGGGTGGAAATTCGAACATTTTCATACCATGTCTTGTGGGGTAACGTTGAAAAGCTCTTGATGCTTAATCTATAAATCAATAACTAGTTTCTCGATAAGGCTCATATTTCGTTCGGGGTATATAAGGTGGCGGGTTTCATTGGGCCTGTTAATTTCAATTAGAATATCACTGCATTCAGTTCTAATAACAAACAGTTTGCACGGTAATTAGTTACCCGGTAACCTATTACGGTAATTAGTTACCGTATTTATAATTTTATAATGAAAATTAAATGATAAAAGTATATTTACTTAAAGCTTTTATTCTGAACTTACCCCAATAAATTCAATCAAAAATACCTTGAAATCTACCTCAGCCTGTAGGCTTGCCGAAAGGATTTTTTTAGACTGAAGACGTGTAGGTCAACAAGTAACAAGTAGTTGGTACTGCTGAGACCAATTTGTTCCTGTGAAGCTACATACTACGTGAAAACGCTAGCCATCGTATTTTTGTCTTAAAAGTAAGAATGGCTGCGTTAGAAATTTGAAATTAAAAAAAAAAATGCTAATTAGTTGTCCCATACCAAATAAATGGTCACTGTTGGAAAATGGCATACCAGTTTCTGGACCCCCACCCCCACCCCCACCCTAGTAGAACTAACTCCTTTGAGTAATTTACATGATGATGCATCCTAAGGGTTCTCCAAAACATCCTTCGGTGTTGACCCAGCATCGTGAGGACATATGGGGAGCTGCTGTGACTAAAAGGCAGTGGAGATCACAGTGAGAGCTTCGGCTCTCCTCTCCCAACCCGTCTGGTCAACGTGGGAGCAGTAGACCAACTCCTCCCTTCGGGGAGAGGCCTCATCCACTAGTGGCTTGAATATGGCTGGGATTTATATATAACTTGGGAGTGCCAATTAGGTAGTACCAAGTTCAGAGATGTTTACCCTATTTAAAAAAAAAAAATATTTTACGGAACCAACTATGGACATAGATTTTAGGTTAGTTTTGGACTGAAATAATTAAGTTACTGAAATAGACCACAACTTCAGCATTAAAGTCTTAAAAACATATATTTTTCCAATTATTAAATTAAAATTGGTGACTTCTGTATTCATATTTATTCCGCAATAATCAAGGGAAAATGGAAACAGAATCAACGAAGTTTTCCACTACTTGAGTAAACTTTGTATTTCGGAGTCATTTTTTTTATTTTAGTAGGGTAAACGTCCCTAAAATTCGCACTACCCAGTTATTGGCACTACCAAGATTAAAATAATAATAATAATAATAAAATGATCGAAATTAATTTGGCGAAACCATTGAGCTCTACGTAACGATACAGGAGTGGCTGATTAGTCCTGCAAGATAGACGTCAAAGCAAATATTTAAACTTGTTTATCCACTTCCAGTCTAATCTATAATATTGAACAAATTTTCAGTACTAACTCAGTTTTATACGCTTCTCACCGCTGTAAGGCTCTTTTTTTTATTTAAGTCTTAATTCCTAAGTTATTCATATAATAACATACGGTACTCTGCATATAATAGAAAATACCACAAATAATATTTACGGTTTTTTTACAAGAATTAAGACACAAATTAAAAAACGGGCCGCACAGCGATATCAAGCGTAAAAGACTGAGTTAGAACCGAAAATTCGGTCCATATTGGTTTAGACCGGAAGTGGACAAACGAGATTAAGTGTCCTCTCCACTCCTTGACTTCATATATTCATAAAATTTTCAATGGCAGCAGTCAGTCCAGTAACGTTTTTAGATGGAGGTTATTGGAATTTACAGTTAGCAATGAACAGTAACATAAATCCGTAATAGATATGTACTTCAAGTTTTAAAAAGACAGTGCTCTTAAGGGGCCAATAACTGTTACGTTTACCCTAACTTAGTTTCGACTTGTCTTGGTACATTTGTTGTTAAGGTCCTCAAATCCACGAGTACCACACCCCAAAGGGAACTCGAACCCGGACCCTTGAAGACGCTGATCTAACGACTATCGCAGTAGTACAACAAAGTTTCTGATAGAACTAAGCACATTAATACCAATGATTCCTGGAAAGGAAATTAATTTGTTCTTACGTAAAGTAATAATAAGGTTTAATTATTTCTATAATTTATAATGTTTGAACTCGAACAGGGATTGTCGCCTTAACTTACATAGATTTAATAATTATAATTTAATCTGACACCAAGGTATACCGTAACATACAATTGAATATAATTTGTACACACTATCGAGCTCCACGTAACGATACTAGAGTGATCGGCTAGTGTAAAAAAAAATAGACGCTAGAGCAAACATTTACCCTCGATCCTCCATTTCCAGTCTAATCTAATATGAGCCAAATGTTCAGTTCTAACTTTTTTACACTTGTTATCGCTATTTACAGCATTCATTATATGCACAGTCCTTTACATGCATAACTCAAGAGTTAAGACATACATAGAAAACGGCCGCGCAGCGATAAGAAGCGTAAAAACTGAGTTAGAACTAAAAGTGTTGATCCCTATTTATTTTATACCGGAAGGGGACGATCAAGATTAACTATCTCCTCTGTTCTCTAGTTTCATATATTCATTAAACTTTAATAGCTGCAATTAATCCAGTATCGCTTTTTAGGTCAATGGTACAAGCGTAACAGTTTTTTTTGTTTACACAGAAAACGTTTCATTTCCTCTTATCAGAATCATCATCGAAGAATGATCTTTCTGCAAACACACGTCGTTCTCGCGGCAGTAATTCCGAAGTGGGTAAAGGTGATTAATGAACAAAATATACCTTAAGTTGTAAAATGTTGAGAATGCGCATATATATATAAATATAACCGAACCCGACTTTTCTAACCTAAGATAATACTGTAGCGAGAAGGTGTTCGTAGACACCTCAGTTTTCCTGCATATAACAAGAATGCTGTTTAAAAAAGAGAGAACAAAAAATCGTTGTGAATGGCTATGATGTCATCATATGGACTCATCAGCGCATTTGAATAGCAACATTGAATTGAAACGTCGTCATCTCTTGGACAACTGATTTTCCTTCTTTTTCCATTTCAAAGGAAGAGGATGTCGTAGCTTTTACAAGAATTGTGCAGCAAGACATTTAGAGAAAGCTTGCACCTCCTCCTCCACGAATCAGTACCCAAACGAGCGATCAGTTTGCCAAATGGTTAATGACACCACGTTCACAGGAAGATGCTGTGTATGTAGCTAAGTTGCTAACCTTGAACCAAATGTTCTTCTGCGGAGAAAGTAGGTTGCTTCTGGTAGGATCACGACGTGATGGTGCAAACAACAGCGAAATTATGCGATTTATAAGAGATGCGATCACATACCTTTCATTTGAAGAGACGAAGAAAGGAAATGAGTGAATACGCATTCAAAATTAAAAAAAGAAATAAGAGACGAATGTTGTGCTGGAAAGAAGCCAAGCCAGGCCAATTATCGCGTAGTCAATGACGTTTTTACTTTTCAACTGTTGGCGCCTTGAACTTCAAATCGCATTGACTTACTTTGTATCGACGTCATCATCATCATCAGTGTTTTGCGGTAGGTCCTTCAAGGCAAGCTGAGCTTTCTCCATTCATCCCGATCTTGCGCTTGCGTACAGTAGAAAATTATGATAAAGAAATGATTTAGCGACGGTTTCCACAGCATCAAACATGTAAGTGAAGAAATTAGTGTATCACCAAACATGATAATAGTGGAAATTCGAGCGGGATATGTCCCGTTTCACAAAAAAAGTGCATTAAGTATGAAATTACCCTCCTGGGAGGTTGTGATATCACTATATTGGAAGCATCCGAGTAATTCTAGATCGCTGAAATCTCATTCTCTTCACCGTTCTTGTTTTGACTCACTAGTCTTCTTAACAGGATGAGGATATAAAGTGCTATATTTCCGCAAGAAAAGGATGTAGCGCCACTTTATTACAAACGGGAAATTAAACAGAAGTCGCTCAAACCAAATTTGAAATCACTTTTTTTCTTATCTGCTTTCATTCAGGCTTTCGCGTTCGTTATAACTTGATTGCATGAAACGCATAAATACTCTAAGACGTTACTAGATTGGAAACTAGGAGATAAATAGCGGTTGCTGGACCCAGAGTTCAAGTCAGTTTCTCTCTATAGTCTCTTGTGTTCGTGCTAGCGTACCTTATAGTGCAAAACTTGCAAAAATAAGGCTGTAGCTTTACAAAACTAAACACGGGAGAATCAATCGAGGACTCAAAGGACCCCCGCACAAAACCAACCGGATATTCTTTAGGGTAAAATTCTTTGAATCTTTGGACTTCGATAGTTTATAACACCCTGAAAAAATAGTATGAATGGGCACTTGTCATGAAAACTGAAGTCAGAGCTTGTACGAAGGTAAACAAGTGCAAAATACCTAAAGCTGCTTATCATGTGTTTGTATAGAGGAGAGTGGGGAAATGGTGCGCACAGCAATTTTTCATGCTTCCATATATAATTGATTTATGCTACTTTCCATATGTGTAACACGTTCTTCATGCGAGTGGGGCGCCTTGTCCTTTGTTTTCAGCAGTATGAATGAAAATAGTCAACCACATCATTTGCTGTTATTTTGAGTGTCCAGAAAATAAGAAGGTAAGCATGCTGTACACATCAACATCAAATGTAGTATTAAACATTTGTTGAATCTGTATATATATTCCTTTTTAGAAATAAGGCTCGACCTAATATTGACAAGATGCACAATTTTTTAATTCAATCCAGATTGGGCTAATTGTGCGCAGCACATTTCCCCTCATATGTTCATGTGATGGGCGTAAGCCATAGTGCCATAGTGCTATTACCGCCCATAAACTCATTTTATCTATCTCATATGTTCATATGGAAAGCAACACAAATGCTATGTCAGTCTTCCCTATTTACGTTTCAAATTACAAGAAAAACAACTCGGAAAACCAACAAAACGTCCCACATGCAGCAAAGATTAGAAAAAGTATTTTGTTGTTATGTTTTCTCCAGTTCTTTTACAGCAATTTTTTAGTTTTGGATTTCACGGTTTTCATATTTTATTTCATTGAGAAAATTATCTTGTCTGTACGAATTATACTTAGTATATTAGTGAGTGAATGTTGAAATATAGTACGCAATTTGCCTGGTACAAATGTCTCTTAAGGTAATCCATGCACTTTTGCGCACCAATTGCCAACCTCCTGCGCATAATTACCCGAAGTGTGGGTAATTGTGTGAAAATAGACCTTTGTATCATTGCATGTTTTGTAATATTGCTCATTTTTGTATCCGATTCAGATAAATCTCTTGTGTTTCACTCAAAGTAGAATAATCGAGAAGGTATTTCAAGCAATTTTGTTATTGTTGCTTCAACGGGTTGACCACAACAACTAATTTAGCTTAGGTGCGCATAATTCCTACACTCTCCTCTAAAAAAATGCTCCATTTTTATTTTTTATTGTGCCCAGTGATGGAAATGGAATTTTTTTACTAGGGGAACCCATAAAACAGTTCTCATTGGGAATGAGGTCTACGTATTACAAATAGAAGAACTAAGGGGGGGGACGCAGAATTTTTCCCTATTTAACCACGGATTTAAATACAAATGTAAGGGAAACGCAGAAAATTGTTCCGAGTGGGAACTGCGGATTGCCAAAATATGGTAAGAGGAGCGCAGAAAAATATTGTTATTGGAACCGTGGATTGAAAAATATTGGTAGGGAAGAACAGAGAAAACATTCTGTTTGGGAACCACGAATTGCAAGACAAAAATGTTAAGGACAACGCAGGAAAGAAAATCCCATGGACAGTTCGGAATGAAAACAAAATAAACGTAACTTCCAATATCCGGCGAATTATCTTCTTGAACTGTCAGTCGTCCGCTCCACGTTTACAATATTTCTGGCTGTTTTAAGCTTTCAAAGAATTTTAAGAAGTAATGACACTTAACCTCATCTTGAAAGCACAAATAACGGTTGTTTGCTGGATGCACTTTTGGAGTTTGCGATCCCTAAGTTGCCCCTAGACGTACGTTTTAGCTTACTGGGGGAACAGAGATCTCCATTTCCACGACTGATTTTAGTCTAAAGTTGGATGAAAGATTTGTGGTACGTACGCATAAACAGTAACGATCTACAGAATGCTCCAGTTTGAGTTCTCGCAATTGTGTGTTCTGCATGGTGCAATTTAATACGATCCTGTTCAACAACACAATGCCTCTTGGCTGTCTGAGTATCCCAGCCTGTTTGCTGAACGTACACAGAGTTTGTGACGTTAGACGCGTGACCTCAGTTGATCCCTGTGTTCTGTTGCTGATATGCGTTTCTCAGCAGGCGTTAAAGTGGCCATTTCATTCGCACCAACTCAACATATGTATGAGACAGAAAATCTGGTAGTCTGAACACTATTATTGACGGATTGGAACAAAGTTTGACACACGTATTCCATGGGACCTAGAAGGATTAACCATGGCATTAAAAGGATTTCCACCATCCCAAGGGGTGAAACGAAGGGTGCAACTCGGAAATCGCTTGAGCTAGATTTTTTTTTCGATTTAACCCCTCCCCCCGGTGGAATGAGGGGGCGCAAACTTTGTAAATAATAGAATATGAGAACTTGAAAACTGTTAAAGTTAGAAAATCGAAATTTAGTATGCGTGTTTCTTACGACAAAGAACAATTAATTAAAATATTAAAAGTCGTCCCCTCACAAAGTTTTTAATTTATTCACCCCGCGCCAAGGGGCGTGCAAATCAGCTACTATATGATAAAGTTATTCTTCGGGAGCAAAATCTAATTGAATTCCTGTTCTCTGAAGGTCGATGGTCGTTGTAGATCTGGGTAAATTAACACCAGAAGAAAAAAATCTTAATAGAATTATGTGTTAAGACACGGAGTAATTTAGAAATTAGCAGTCAAGTAAATATTAAGTGCAACTTTCCCTATCCAATAGACAATGACAGTTTTCTGTGTATTTTTTTAGTGGTTTACTGGAATATTTTTTAGTTCTTATTTGCTTTCTTAATGTAGACAATTGAACATTTTTTTCTGAATCGCACTTAATAGTTCAGACTCACTAATAGCGACACTAGCGCTCTACAGCGACTGTCCATATTACTACAAGGAGAGATCGGCCTTTCTCTACGCTGCTTCGTTATTTACATTCAGTAACAAGAAAAATGCTTCAATATACCCTAGATAGGTTGTAAAGCGGATGTAAAACATATCTCGCGACAGGGGCGGATCAAGGATTTTCGTGACGGGGGAGCGAACCGGTAGAGAGCTCACCTCTGACTCTTGGGGTCGTCGATTCGATCCCAGCTCATGCCATGTGAGTTTTGTGGTGGAAAAATACTATGGGTTTTCTCGGGGTTCTCCCGTTTCCTCCTACTTTTTTCATTCCGTTAATTTTCTTATCATCATCCATCTGGCCTGAGCCAAAGTTGCTAAAGGCCTCAAAAATTAAATTCAAATTCAAAACAAAAGTAGGCCTACTTAACGAAAACCGTGTTTGATAAAAAAAACAATAAACGTTGCGTAAACTAAAGATATATAAAAAAATTTCAGTGCAGATAAACTACGTTTAAGACAGGAGCCCACCAACTCTTCCATCAATAGACACGACTGAGGTATATCTCATTATTATTCAACGCAACACGTAGTTTTTCAAATGTTATAGATCATAAAAGTGTCATGTCTCTGTCTTTAATATGATGACAGTAACCTTGCAAAAGATCTGTCATTTGCTTATCAACATAATTTTTTTATTGTCAAGCTTTGAAGTCGTAAAAGTGTAGACAGAGGTCGTCACTTACTTACACGATTATTAGCTTCGATGTAGTAAATGCAACTATTACGGCACCGTTCGTTGCTAACACATTATATTGATAAATAGCTAAGCCAATTGCCACCAAATTCTGAGTATTATTCATCATTGGTTTTCATGTACACGCATTTAAATTGTATGTATGTACTTTATTAAAGCATTCTATATAAACCATTTAAATGATGTTTCAAGGTTGTAGGTTACTGTGTCAGGTAAATACTAGAATATCTGGTATAATCCATAAATGTAATTTCATTCACTTTATTTGGCACTAATAGTAGTCATTTGGTCATTTGAGGTATTTCCGACACTCTAAGCATTTTTCGTATCCTATGTGACATATGAAGCATTGAAATGGGGTTTCTACACGTTGCCATCAAACCTGTTGTCTATTCCTTCATTTAATATAAATTTCACTCTGCACATCTAAATACTTTGGTAACTGATGGTGTCCAAATGAAACTAGTGCGAAGTGTCGGAATTACCCCACTACATGGGTAAATCCGACACTTCATTGAAGCACTTGCGACACCAAATATAAACACATTATACATGTAAACATGTCAGAATTATCACTATGCACTCAGTACTAGCATTTTACGATCAATTTCCATCGCGTGTGAAAATGGCACATGACAGATTATCTCAAAATGAAATGATTTTAAAGAGAATAAAAAGTAAAGGAAATTTTATCGCATCGCTAGCCTTGCTCGTTACCTCTAAGAGGAAAACCCACACAAAGGGTGGAAAAGACGTTTAGAATCAATTCAAATTACGTTGTGATGTTGATGATTAATAGAGGGTTTCATAATGAACACCTGAAGGAGCATATACACACTCAGCGATTTTATTACTGGGTTAATTCCAGAAGTTTCAAACCTATTTGTAAGGTCAAATTTAAAAAAAAAAAGTGTATATCTAAGCTCAGTTCCTTGTTGACCGGTGTAAAAGTTTGACTTCCTCCCAAATTCTTTTTCTTCTTTTGTCCCGCAACGTGTATCGGGGAATGTGAGAAGCTTTTCCGACTGTAGCAAGACTCATCCTCTATCTTACCACATCAGAAACTGAAAGCCATTGTTTCTTTATTTCTAGAGTCTTTAGAAGTATTTAGGGAGTACGGTAGTTACGAACCATATTTGCAATGGAAAATAAAGATACATCTTTGTAATTTACACGAATAGTGACACATAGATATTTGTGAAGAAAGGATAGAAATATACTACTGGTGAAGGTGTCGGAAGTATCCCACAAAATAATGTCGTGATTGCTCCGAAACGCCTAATAGTAGAAATACCTATATTAATTATTGGAGTCAGTACCATTGACTAAAGGAAATGAAACTACATGTACACACACAAGGTTTTACCATTTGATACTGTGCAATGACTTCGAACACAATGATCAACACTTGTTCATAAAAAAAAACGAATCTACTATTTTAGAACGGAATCATTTTAGTCACGTTTCTGGACAACCTAAAATATGATTCTGGTCCTTCACAAATGCAACACACAGACTCATAAATCAGCGCAGAGATTAAGTACACTATGAAGTCTCCTCGTCGACTATTGTTTATATCACGAGCTAACCGTTGTGAAATCTACAGTGTTGCAAGCTTAGAAGTGTCGAAAATCCCCAACTGTCGGAAATTCCCCTACTTTCGGAAATTCCCCAACTGTCGGGAATTCCCCAGTTGTCCAAATTACCCTATATTCATTTTTCTCAGAATACCACCAGAAAGCAAATCAATACTCTTTCAATATCTACTTGGTATATACGTATAACACTGAAAATATGTGTTTCTGTTAGTTTATACAAATCTACACCAAACTGATTGATTGATCTAATTGATTTACACCACATTTTGCATTCACATGCATCAGGTACTGGGACAGATTATAGAGGTAGTCCGGGTGACAAAGTTGTCAGTGTTGCCACCCAATCTTAAAAAATAAAAAAAAAATTGTTTCCATTCTATAACGTTGTACATATCCACACCAACATCACATAAACATTAACCAAAATAATAGAAAAATACTGTAGGTGTTTCTTTCAGAGGGGTGAGTGGGGGGTATTACCCCCAGACCGAGTCAAATACTCTCCCAATTAAAAACAACACATATTGTAACTACAAGGGCCCATTCAATATTCTACCAGAATAACCTGTGTTGTAAAACGAACAATAAACCCTGGAAATTTACAATTATAAAATTTTAGTCAATGTGACTTGGAACTTTCGAAAGAACGGAACTTTCTAAAGCGAGACATATGCGAAGCATGCGTGTATCATCTGTAATATATTACATATCATGTTATTTGCTTACCAATATTTCATCACCTCTGTTAAAATTGCTTAATTCGCACACTGCATTTATCCCCTCCACAGATTGAAAATATCCCCCAGAACATTTCACCAGAAAGAAACACTGAATACTGTAATTTTCTCATAGAAGATTTTCTAATCATATCGTAATATGTACTTCTTTCATAAAATTACGTTGTATGATTCACTACAGCTATTCACAAAGGTCATAAAAAGATTTTTAAATAAAAAATGTGGACATGTGGGGTTTAGCTTGTTATCTGCTCATATGACGCCAGCAATTACTAATGGCGGCATTCTCTCTGGTATCATTTGCAACGTTAGTTTAACTCTTTTCCCGATGTCATACTATGATGAAATTTCGGACAGCTACAAAAGTCAGGTGAAAATACAATATTCCGTTGTTACTTTCATATATTTCTATATTTTAAAATATATATTTTTTTTAATATGGACATCTTTATCCTAATATAAATACTAGCCTGCAACGGTCTGTCGTTTGACTGGTTGCAGAACACTTTAGGATTTGGGTCACAAAACATTTGCTTGAGAATAAGTATCCGTACACCGAAATAACTAAAAAAAAAAAATAAGACTTTTCTTGAACAATTCGTACCAGAAAGTAAAAAATATTTTTTTTCTGCATGACTTAAAAGGAAAGCATGGGGCGCGTCAATTAAAAAATTTTATAAAGTGACTGTAGGAGAGAGCGCCCCACGCTATTCTTTTAGTCATGCATAAACATTTTTTTTTACTCTTTAGTACGAGTTGTTTAAGAAAAGTATGTATTTAAAAAGTTTTTATTATTATTATTTTTCTTTCACATTCGTATCTATGGCAACGTGAGCAAACTCAACATGAATCATGACTAGGTTATTACTTTGACATTCCATTTGAAACGAAATAAACAAAGGAATACGCGAAATCCTCTGCGAGATGACATTGAATACATTTTTTTAACTTCATGGTTCATTGTCTGCATCAACAACTTGTAAATATTAGAAGCACGTGCTTCCTATTTATGCTTACGTCACAACAAAAAGTCCAGGAATATCACGTGACGCAAATTGAATAATGTATTATGCATCTACATATACTATTATTTTTTCTCTTTTCATAACCATACAGTGACGTATTTTGTAATCACGGTTGATTCCGGAAGGAAGTAAGAAATTATTTGCGCTCTGTAACAACAGATGGCGGTGAATAGAAGCAATAATTACATACAAAGTGGTTGCTTCCTTTTCATTATCAGCATTTCGATTTGGTACTTTTCTCGACAAAGCTGTTTTTATTGTAACGTCTCGCCCGCCCCTCCTCCATGTTTTGAACAAATATAATGATTTGTAGCATTCAGGTATGTTAGCTATCTCATGCCCAGCGAAAGAGTGAAGCCACAAACACAATTGAGTATCGACCGAGGCGACGCACCTGATTCGTTAGCAGTCCAACTACAGAGCTTGCCGCCATTTTTGTCACCCTAAAAACAATGTATTTGATTGATATAAGCAGACACACTGTGCCCGAGACTAAGTTGTGAAGTCAGGCTTCATGTTCTCGGTAAAAGGGCAAACCCTTCTAATAAAACATTCTTGGTAGCATTGAACAAATCTTCATCTCGTGTCTTAAAATTTGCGTATCCTATATTCAGTGCCATTGATCTCTATCTAAAAGCGATATTGGACTGATCTTAGCCATTACAAACTCGATTAATAGATGAAGCCAAGGAGTGGAGGAGATTAATATCAATCCTCCACTTCCAGTTTACCAATATCAAATGGACTAAATTTTAAATTCTAAGTAAGTATTTTTGACGCCTGTTATGTCTGTGCGGTAAGTTTTTTATGTGTCTGAATTCTTGTATAAACGTAAATATTATTTAAAGTATGTACTATTATATGCATAGTTCTGTACGTGAGTAGTTCAAAAACTACGACATAAGTAATAAACACTTGCCGCACAGTGATAACAAGCGTAAAATACTTAGTAATCTGAAACCTTGGTCTCTATTGAATTAGACTTAAAGTGGACGATCGAAGATAAAGGTAATGTTTAAGTTGGCGTCAATCTTTCGACACTAGTCGATCATTCCAGTATTGTTACGTAGAGCCCAATACTCGTTGCCTAACGTTTATAGAATTAAACAGGTTAGCTCACTTGTGACGTCGTTTGAGTTTTAGAAGGATATTAGAATTTAAGGATGAGACTAAAGTCAGAATATCTGAATCCGAACGTCACAGCGTCAGTCCGAGATTTTGGAGAATGGTAAAAACTTGAAATCAATGTTATAAGCTTATAGTGTATTAGTTTAATACAATTCCGAAAGATGTTGAATGCGGGGCTTTCTTGATTTTATCTATGGCCTTTGAGCATCTCAGACTCAGGACGAAATAGGGTGGACGAGAAGCTAGGCAGCCAGGTTTGTAAGTATCATCTCTATATTTGCCTGGTGTTACTGAGGAAAAACCTTGTCAGGATGGGCGGTCGATGAGATCGTTCCTAGGACATTTCGATATTTCTTATGTCATATTCTCTAGTTATAACACCCTAGACTTTAAAATACGGTTTCGGGAATCTAGAAACAGTCTTTCTAACTTACCGTTACCAAAAAACAATCTCTGACACGTGAAACACAATTCTCGCGCATTAACTACCTAGATCTGAAATACAATTTCGCTGCTGTGGCTTGTTTTCTACGTTATATATTGACCAGTGAACTTTAAATCTCATTCTGAAGTGCTCGATTTTATTACAAATCAAGTTACAAATCGAGCATTCCACTATTGTTAAGTACAGCTCATAGCGTTAGCCGAGTAAAAAACTTCTTGATTCATATTCTGTGAACGCTATTTAATTGTAAAGAAATGAAAAGAGTCGGACATTGTAATGTATTTAGATATCATATTTTACTTTCTTCCGGTTCATTTAATTCTTTCTTTCTTCAATGTCGCTTTGACCAAAGACCACAACTGTTTACTCAAAACAATGCTCAATTCTTTTAACAATACAGAATCTGAAAGTGTGAAAGTGGTTTTTATCTTTTCCTATTCTTCCGTTCTGTTATTTTTATCTCAAGAATGTGATGATTAAACTTCAAGAAAGACAAAAAGTAAAATTTTAACCAGGAAAAATTACTCCCCCTCTTTGAATGAAATATATAGGTCGTCTTTTTTTTTCTTCGTGAAAGTGTGAAGGACCTACTAACACAATGCAGCTAAACGAAAAATCCAGCGAAGGAACTTTGTGTGATAAGCTGCTCGTGAGAAAAAAAGAGTTCGAAATTCTCAACCCTGAGAATGGCTTTACTTTATTTCATTTTATTTTTATGTAGAAAAAATGTTTCTGCTACACTTCAGCGGTTAACTATCTCCGTCCGCACGAGCCAACAGAAAACTTTTTCATTTTGTTTACGAAATACGTGTGGGTGTGGGTGTAACATCAGATTAGCAAAACGATATATTTAAATTCTATAAAATTAATTCTTTAATTTTCTGAACGGTTTATATTTTATTAACGGGTAAAAGAGAGATAAAAATTTAAGTAAATGTTGATCAAAGGGTAGTTTATTGGAAGATGTAATTTAAGAACTATCAGTACATTCCTATTTCGTGAGGAAAGGTGCAACTGCTGATAATTACAGCTTGTTTGACATAGTATCTGAACAGCGCCCATGTTCCAACGTTGTCTTTCCAATGAGATTCTGAAGGTTCTAAGCATGATCTTTCAAAACTTAAATAGTGAAGCGAATTTTAAAAGGTTTCTTAACGGTTTTGCTGGTGTTACACACAAAGGTTCATAGATTTATTTATTTGTAGCTATGTTTGAAAAATTGCACCTGAAAATACAAAATGAAAATTTTGTACACGGTCTGGTTTTAACGTATAGACCTACCAGGTATGTTGAGCAGCGACTTTCCTAGACCCCCAGATGGGGGTGTCACCCCCTAAATTTTCTAGCATAGAACCCTAACTTTAAAACCTTTAAGGTTCATTAAAAGAATGCAAAACTCTTCTTACAGCCTTGTAATTTTAACTTTACACCCCCAAACTGAAGATCCTGGCAGAATCCCTGATATTGGATCAGCTCTGGTATATTGTGTAACATGTATGACTCAGAACATTTCCCATCGGCCATTTTCTATAAATATGAATGTACTTTATTCCCCCAAACAGCACAGGTAGCCTGTAGGGATATGCTACGAATATCCCCTTTGAATATATAGGAATTTTGTAGTGAATAAAAATATTTTTTCTCTGTGATCTTGCAGAATTATCGGCAATTTTCCTATCGTTGTGCAAAAACTTACGGTATCTGACGGTAAATACCACTACGGTTTAGTAACATTTGCTCCCTGGTGACAATAAAAGGATCTCATTTGTTCTGACTAGAACACGTTGTATATAAAAGCGAATGATTGCTTGTTTAAAGGCTACTAAATCGTTCAACTTACCCGAAAAGACTTGGTATAAGTAGTCCTTGATACCCCCCCCCCCAAAAAAAAAACCCACGACAGTGGGATCCCAAACCCCAAAGTATCCCAATTGCCAGCGTTGTCATGTTATTATAAAATTCAATTTTGGCAAAAAGCGTTTTATACCATTCAATATATACGACGCAGTAAATACGACTGTGAGGTTCAACATCCCTAAAACAACCCAATCGCCAGTGTTGCCAATCTATTTACTATGAAAGGACTATGATATTTCGCACTTATAATGATTTAATTATAAGGGGACTGTCCTAGTATTCCTACAAAATGCTAGTATATACGTGACCCTAGCATTCTATCAATATGTGAATGTTCGGGATGAGCTCATATGCTCAGGTATCCTAGGGATATTCCAGGAATATGCCTAGAATGCTTGTTCTTTCGAGATGACCTCAGAGTATTGAAGGGATTTTATGCATATTTGGCACATAAACAGGAAATAGGAAACATTTCATTTTCTGAAAATCTACGCTCTGGTGTTAGGAATGACTTACTTTACATTCAATGGTACAAAAACATTGACAATTATAACGCTAACTGGTCTCGAATTTAATTGAGATATCATGGGTTGAACAGCCATTAAATCTACACATATTGTACTTTAAAGGATTCTGTATTTTATCATGAATGTTACGTTTATTTATTTTACTTCCGCTTCTTAGGGTCAGCCCTACAATCGACCGCTAAACTTCTAGTGAGCGCTAATCTGAGAACAACTTTCATTTTGCGTACTCTCATTGGTCAAAATCAGACTTGGCCTCAATTTAGCGCTGATTAGAAGTTTAGCGGTCGATTGTAGAACTGACCCTTAGTTGCTTTCTTTAATTTTGTTGAAATCCTTCTGAAAAAAAAAAGATAGAAGATAAATTGAGTATTTTAATAGTCAATTGTTTACCCATAACTCCACGAGAGTTGTATCGTTATATTAAAGTGACGACCAAGCTCAGAGTACTTGTAGTCAGAGTTGAAACGTGTCAGCGGATCAAGTTTTGGGAGCCTCAGGATTGTGTGCAGACACTTTTGGGACAGGATAATGTCCCAAAAGTGTCTGCACACAACCCTGAAGTTATTACTAACATTTCCTTAAAGCTAATTGAACTCATTATTGAAGTACGAAAGGAACTTTGGTCTGTGAAAGTTAAATTTTGTTGACCTGCACGAGATTTTGAATCAGTGACGTAAAACGAAAAAGGCGGGAAAACCAACTGCGATTGAGTCTTAACTTCAGCTACAGATTTAGTCTGTGCTTTTATTCTGGAATTTTCTATGTGTTCCTTTAATTTTGAACACCAGTATATTTGATTGAAAAAGCTAATAAATATTGAAATACGGTTCCAACTACGAAAGAAACTTATATTTATATAAAAAATGATAAATTTTTAACCTTTTAACTTCTTAGCCTTCAGAGAAATTCCTCAGTGCATAGGATACAGTTAGTAGTAACTGGTAAACCCTCTCACATCCGGTGTGCATTTTCCCCATTTACTGATTATCGTTTGCCCCATATACTCTGATAGCATTAGTTGTCATTGAAGTAAACAATTGTAAAATTCTCGCGTGTATGAAACAGCAGTGCATATTGGAGGGAAAATTCCCACGCTCTTGGGAAAATTTGTGTAGTATTTTAGCGAGAAGAAAGGGAAATTTTATAAAACAAAGTAACACACACGAGTATAAGCAATATCTATAACCGTCACATCCAGGTACTGTTCATTCTCCCTTGGACGTGCATGAAGTGATATCCATGGGACGTCCTGCATACGTCACATTCACGTTACAATCTTTAACATAATTGACGTCACTAAATATCCATAAGATGTCTGGAGGATATCCGTGTAGTACATTACTTAAAGAAGTCAACAACATATTCCTAGACGCCCGTAATGACATGAATGTAAATGAAATCTAGATGGAATGTCCTAATATCCCACAGGGATATTTTAGGCATCCCATACTGACGTAATCGGCGTGTAAAAATCTTTGTAGAGTTTACCCTTTTCAAGTTTTATTTGCATGATTTATAAAGATCTTGTGTATGTTTGTGTGTATTCCTGTTGCTAGGAACATCATCATTGCGCACTAAGCCACAAAATCCACCTTTTCAAACATTACTCCCTCCAATAAACCTGTAGACTGCTCAACACAGTTTTGCCAGGCCGCGATTTCCAAAAGATTGAGAAACACTGTTATAGTATATTTTTCAAATAATACTGAAGTATCTAAAGAGTTGTTCTGTGAAGCCGGATCCGTACAAATGTTCGACTTTATTATGAGAATATGGTTCGAATCCCCCAATTGCCTTCAGTCCAATATGTATAAAATTCCCTATCAGATAATAGCATCCCACCTCCAAAGACAACACTTGCGAAGTCTCAAATAAAAATATTTTCTATCAAACTATTTAAATTACTTGAGATGGCAAACTAACTTTCTTTCTAATAAGCAATTATATTGAACATCACTGAAAACATAAAAGAATTCAGTGAATGGATTTGTGACTAACTATTTAGTGAAAACACATTCTTGAGTTATACATTGTTACCTCGTATTAAGCAACTAAATTCACGAGGTTCCGTTCCATGTAATGCACATAAAGAGATCAATGGCTACGAACTTTATTATTATTAAAATTAATCTGTCAAGCGACTCATTTTATTCAAGAGAGCAGTGCGATGCGGTATACTTTGATTTGTCTAAGGCGTTCGACACGGTTAATCACTCCATCTTACAAAATAAAATGAAATTAGTTGGTTTATCACCTAAATATATTAAATGGTTTGCAAGTTTTCTATATAATAAAACTTTCCATGTCAAAAGAAACAATCTTCTATCAGCACAAGAAACAATAGGTAATGGAATCCTGCAGGGATCGTCACTAGGTCCGTTCTTATTTTATATATTTACTAATGGTATATGCACACAGGTGATATCTTATATTTCTAGATACAATTACCTGTAAAATTGATTTCGATAGAATGCAGGAAGACATTAGAAACGTATTAAACTTGTGTTTAGCAAAAACAAGATAGAATATGAACACCAAGACCATCTAAATTAAACTTGAAGCTATTCATTTAAAAATAATGTTATAAATTCAAAAAACAATACTGTAGATGCAGTTATGAACGTTCGTGTCAATATCTTGGTCTTGTGTGCCTGTACAGTAGAAGTTATATTGATAAACAATTTATTGAAGGTTTGCTGAATGCAAGCAATAAAATTCAGAGCAGATACCTGCTTGAAAATATATTATCTGAAATTACGGATTCACAGCTTAAGAGCTCATAATCTATTCTGGATTAAGTACAAATCTAGAAATATGTTGATCAAGATGAGCAGTAATATTATAATAAATTATCCACATCTGCAGAATAGACTTTGACAATCTATAGTGTTACAACGCACCTGAAGGGTTTATGACGTTTATTTGTTATCGTCATCCACTAGTAGTAACCTTGCTATTAGACTGGGCGTTACTAGAGTGTGCTAATTATCCGAATGTTTTGTATTTACGAGTATTTTACAGTAGAACCCCGCTAATCCGTCACCTATGGGACTGAGGGTATGGTCAGAACGCAAGGAAGATCAGCGTTACGTGTTTACGCTTTTCAATTACCATAATGGGACGAGTATACTGAATGCCGATTTTAAGCACAAACAAATTGTCCATTTTGCAAAAAGTCACTGCTCAAAACAACAAACATTCTTAAAGCAAAACATCAGAACGCACTGATCGAGTGTCACCAGCTAACTTACTCAACAAAGTACGTAGTATTTTAAGGACAAGTACAGACATACGTCGGCATTCCTCAACCTTCGCCACCATGCTAGGAGTAGAACCATCGGAGGTCGGATTACCGAGGTTCTACTGTAGCTTAACTTTTAGTCTTCTGTCCTTTTATATTATCCTTGTACCGCTTTCACGTGTGCTATATTGATTTCAATAATTGTTCATAGCATGGAAATCAAGAATGACTAATTACTATTATTTTCAATATAGAATGTTTAAACTTCTAACCCCAAAGTTATCTTTATGGGATATAAATGATAGAAATTGTCACCTCAACTTTCTGCAACAGTCCTAATCCACTGTAGTACCGCAAATTTAGTTAGTATCACAAGAAAGAAAAACATCTCATGAGAGATTTTATTTATAAATGCACGTGGATCTTTTTACGTTTCATTTTTATGATTTTCATAAACGAAGACATTTTACTGGAAGTTCAGAACATTTGTATAGTTCATAATTTAGAGCAGTGTCCGATTGAGTAACTTCTGCATTTTTAAAATCATTTCTCTGTTTAATTGTAAAACTATGAAAGGAATTTAAAACTTTGTAATGAGATTAAACTTAACTCATAACATAATTTAAATACTTCCTGAAATTAGTATAAATTGGAATGTAAACAAGGTACAGGAACCTCAAATGTTGCCAGCAACGATTCCAAAATCATCATTATAATCCAACTTCATTAGTGGTCTGACGAAAGCTGCAGCTCCTTCAAAAGGTGAAAACCTTTTCTCATTCATTCTGATCTTCCACTTTCCCTCCGTTATTCTAATCTTCTTTTCCTGTTTTCTTTCAACCTACAAAGGCATTAGCTTACAGTCTCTGGAATTAAATTGAATTTTATTTAAAGCCTTTCTGCATCTTTGATTCAGGCCTGGATGATTAGATACAGGTTGAGGAAGGTATCGGCCAGATCTTTCTTAAGGTACAATCCTGGCAATCTCCTGATGAAACTGACCTTGAGGTGGTCGAGAGGTTAGAGCGCTCGTTTTCTGTGCGCGTGGTCACAGGTTCAAACCTCGTCGTTGTCCATTGAACGCAGTGGTTCTAAGTCCACTTTACCAAAAACTGTAGGCTCCGTCCTTAGAAGCACACCAGCTCGTTTAGGACGTTAATAACAATTCACTAACTCCTGATGAAACTTTTTATTTTTGTACTCCTTGCGAGATAGGCAACCCAAATTTCATATAATTACGGCATAGTTGCTCACCTTGAAGGATAAAATCCAGGAAGAAATGATTTTTTGAAACGATCTTTTAAATAAAATTAAGTTTTCAGAAAATGTTTTTTACAACAGAAAATAAAACTATTTTTTTTTAAAAAAACGCCCTTAACGGCACTCGTGGCTCCCACCTCCAGTTTTTAACATTTTTCAAAATATTTCAAAATCTAAGAACACTATAAAAAAATTAGAGCATAGTGGACTAGTACTTATAAATCACTATGAAATCCAATGGGCAGCATTCTAGACCCTCTCCATTTTTATGAGTGATACTATTTAAAGATTATGACGTCATTATTTAATTGAAGTCTCATTATTCATCTGTGGAGAAGATCTTGAGTTCGCTGCTCATTGAATTTCATAGTAATACTTCATATAAGATTTCAGCAGCAACCCTATCAGCAAGACTCGTTGGGCCGGCACAGGGCCACCAGTGGCCCAACCGCGAAACGGATGAGCCACCTTGGTCCTGCGCCGGCCCGATGAGTCTCGCTGATGGGAAGTACTCTGAAGTCTTATAAACTGTTCCGTCCGACCGTCTGTCGATAACTTTGAACTAGGCGGGGGGAATTTTCAACTCAGGAACTACTAGGTCTAGAACGATAGTTCAGGTGTCGTTGGAAAGGTCTAGCCGCAATTCTTTCAACAGAACATTGACTATCCAAGTAGAATGATCACTGCTTTGAAGGCTGGCATAGTTTATAGGCACTGTCCACCCAACTGGGTTTCGTCTCAGTTGTTTATTTGAAGCATTAAAACAGAGACCGGTGCGATGGTAATGTGTAATGTCAGTTATTAAAAACGAAACTAAAACTTTTGAACCTGTGCCCACTTGACATTTAAAAACAAGCACAATTACGAGACAGCCCGATGACTTAAACTGACGTTCAGATACCATAAAGATACCACGCTGATAGATTAAGGTGGTAACACATTGAGAACAGCCAAGTAAAACAAAATAACTGAAATCAGTTTCAGAGCTGAAACCGGTTCACTTTTGGTGACCCCTCTTGACCCAAACGTAGGTGAGATCCGGTCCAAAACTTGACCCGTAGACCCTATTAACCCGGTATGGGATATTTCATTAACTGAGAATTTCAGCGTCGAATTTTTCGTGGTCTAAGGGGTAACATCTCTAGTCCTTGTCACCCCCTTAAAGCAACACTGTTCAAATACAAGGAAACAATGTAAAACCTCCAGGTTACCGAGTCTACATCGAGTCAGGCTGGGTCCAAAGTCTAGACCCGGTCCAAAACTTGACCCGTTTCAGCTCTGGTCAGTTTCTCTCTATTGCCCATTTTTGAGATGCTAACCTGTGTTGAGTGTATATCGTGCAGAAACATCATAACGAAAGTCAATAAGCGTTACCAAATTGTAAACGACTGTCTAAATTAATGTCGCTAAATCTCAAATCTGAAGTAAGTTTCTCTGTGCCAGTTTTCGTTTAGGCCATTGTGTACGTTAAGAGATTGAGTACGTATAGTACGAGCATGGAATAGTTGTAGTCTTATCAGTATAAAAACGGCCTGGACACATTAAATTGTTAGAACCCAAATCTGAAGTCAGTTTCTAACAGTTATAGTTAAGGCACTAACCTTCGTTACAGATCGATTGAATTAAGTAAAAATATCCCCCAAAGTAGCACATCAATATTGGCTGACATCAGTAACGAACAGTGATTTCGCAAGACCCTCCCAAATCCTCGATCGGGAACACTCCCCAAACTTTAACACTTTTACGGTCAAAAATCTGCAGAAACCGTGCAAAACTCTGCTTAAACACCCTCCCAATTTGGACTTTACACCCACCCCGAACTTAAAATCCTGGCGGAATCCCTGATAACGAACAATTTGCTATATCGATCCATGTTGTTATCGATCAATATCGAATTGCAAACAATTTCGCCGATCGCTATCAGAAAGCACCATATTTTTATGAAATAAATTTATTGTTTCAATAAACGCAGTTATCTATATTTCTTTTACAGTAGTTTTAGACAAAAAAATAATAATATAATCATGATAACGTCCTGTCTTCGTTTTCATTACGTCTTCTATCTTGGGGTCCGGTGAAATTTCTCGCACTTGTCTGCGGCTGGATTCGATTCCAAGCAAAACCTGCTGATTTGTTTCTGAATTTAGAATTTAATTTCTAAGGCCTATAGGCAACTTTGGCTCAGATCGGATGGATGATGATGAGATGAATTGGTGTAATGAAGAAAGCGGAAAGAAATGCAACCCCCAAGAAATCTCACGCACGCGGTTTTTGTCCACAACAAGGCCCACATGGCACGAGCCGGGATGGAATCAAGGACCTCAAGCACCAGGAATTAGGTCTCTAACCATTGATCCACCTCGGCCCTTCTGATTTGTTATTCATCACTTTAGCCACTACGCTACGGAGTCATTCGCCGAAAGAAAATGTGTTAGTTATGCACTTCTTGCACTCAGGCATGGAATACAGGGACATAGACAGTATTTTTATTACAGAATGTCGTGTAAAAGCTGTATACGTAGCACCTGTTACTTTATCATTACGTAGACTTCAAACACACACGACGCTCTTCCGTACAATATCAACCAATGTCAATCGATATCACGCAGTGACATCTTCAGACAGTTATATTTCTCGAAACATATTTTAATCTGCCATTTTTTTTAATGTTTTGTTTTTTAAATCTGTCATTCTTTTTATGTGTTCCTAAAGTTTCAAGAATAGCATTGAATATCGAAATATCGTACGACACCAAGAACCAACATCGATTCTTATTGCTCCAAACTTGCCAACCATAATCGATATTTTTAATACTTTTATGATAAAATCATTTTTAGTCCGTCCAATAAAATCAAGCAAGAAAATTAATGGGGGAAAATATTATATTAAAAAAATAATTAAAATAGGATTTTTTAAAAATACGCACTAAAAAGTAAAAAAAAAAAAAAATCTTATGAATCGGAATATAAAAGGGTGGGTTCTCTTAGATATTATGATTTTATGATAAGGTAAGCAAGAGCACCCACACTTATATTTTCCGATTCATAAAATTATTATTTTTTACTTATTACTGCATCTTAAAAAAGCGTATTTTTAAAAGAATCCTTTTTAATTCATGTTTTTCTGCATAATAGATGAATATTAAACTCCCTGCGAGATAGGGAACCCAAACATCACACAATAGATGCGGCATTGCGTGCATTGAAGGATAATTTTCAGTTCTTTTTAGTTAATTAATTAATAACAGTTAACTGGACTACACTGTCGTATATCTAATGATTGAATATTGTATTGACATCGGAAGCAAGCAAGTTGATAAAATTTCAAAGAAATCGCATGATGGGAAGGGAGTTAAAAATTAATTACAAAATTTGTACCAGAGACACTTACCGAGCAAGTTAATATTATAAAACGTATGAAAAAAGACCTGGCTTCTAATTACCTGAACTTTTCATTTGATAGTTTCAAAAATAGTTCATATAAATACAAAAAAGGAGTACTAGTATCATTTTTTAAGTTGCTTACTGCAGTTTTTTAAAACTGTTTTGGGGGCCGCAGTGGTACAACGCCTAGCTCTGGTGCTTGGGGCGTGGGTTCGATCCTTACTCATGCCATGTGGGCTTTGTTGTGGACAAATACCATGGGCGTGGATTTACTTGAGGTTCTCCCGTTTCCTTCCACCAATTGTCTCATCATCATCATCTATACAGCCTGAGCCAAAATTGCCTAAAAGCATTAAAAATTAAATTCAAATTGAAAATTCGTTAATTGTTTTGAAAAAAAAAGTTAAATTTTGTTGATTTACTTGCACAGTTTCAAAATTTCAGATTGTGTGTAGGTCCAGGTATTTATTTTCTCGACTCTTTACCAATATTTTCATCACGGATAAAATAAAATACGATGCACAGAGATTTTTGAAAACACATTTATCAGAAAAGGACGTTTACCTTTTCTTTTACTCAATGGGGAACCATCCTTTCCACTTAATTTGCGTACTGATGTGGGTTAATAGGGCATCCGTTTTTCCTTTCTATATTTTCACACACCGTCAATATAATAAATTAAAAAGTGTAAAAAACATTAAAAAAAAATAAAATCAAAACTTTTAAGAACATAAAATTTTTTCCAACACTTACCTTGTTCCCCATAACAAGTGCTATAGATGTATTTACGGAATCGGTAAGCGCCTCCGTAACAGGAGAAGATTGAGCCGGCACTGACACAGTATATACACGCTGCTGTTGAAGCGTACAGGAAGTGAAAGGGCAAAACAGATGCATTGTTTTTTTTCGGGGGGGGGGGGGCTGGAAACTGGGAGAACCGGGGGGGTGGGGTGGAGTTGGTGTTCGTATGTGTGAGTGTTAGCTGGAGAACAGTGAGATCGCGTACGGGGTTTCTTGGGGGCGGAGAGACAGCTGGAGTATCACGAAATTGTAAATCGCTTTCAATTTTTCTCGAGTCTGTGGCGATTCGAGATAGGTCTTTGGACTTATGTTGCAATTACTCTTGCAAACGCACACACTTATACGAAAAAACAAGTGCTCCGACTAACTCGGGGTTATTTTCCTAATATACTTTTTTCTTTGCGTTCACTCTACACGTAACGTAACTTAACGTAATGGTGGGGGAGCAGCCTTCGATTAACTTTTTCCAAGATTTCAACTATTGCTAGCCGTTGTCCCCCCCCCCTCACTTTTTTGCTTACAGTGATTTTCTTACCCTTGAAGTATCTCTGTGTAGTAGTCTGTTGACCGCCAATGTAGCAAGAGCGAGATGTGGATACACTTGAGTGATTTCCAGAAAGTAGCTACCGTGCATGCAACACTAACCTCAGCATCTCACACACTCATGAAGAAGACTTGAAAAGCTTACGAGGATGCAATAAAAACGATGACGAAATTATATATTCAGTGATAGACTTCTCAGTGCACGTTGTCAGTGTGGAAGGTAACGCATGGTGATCAGTAGCATTAAAATTCTAATCACTGTCCTCTCCTTTGTCTAACGAAAACGTGGAGAGTTGCTTATCCTTCCTTCATGACACTTCAGGAGCTAATTGTTCTTTGTTTACGACTTCTAAATATTAATTTAGAAAATTGTAACTTCCTTTTCCTTTATATGTTTAAATATTGACTGACTTGCCTGCCCGTTAGTGCGGGCTGAATAAAATATGTTGGTAACAGTCATCGGGACTGTCATCAACACTCGCTTCCCCGTTGCGGAGTGCGTCCTTAACTTGGGGAGTTCTTGGGGTCTACGCCCCCTTTATCGTAACCAGGTTCTCCGAGGGAATGCACCCCCCATGGTGCAGATCTGACGCCCTACCCCCCCCCGGGAAAGTTTAAACCAATTTATTGTAACCTACTCGTCGTGATGGTACACCCTTCATACCAAATTTCGTTTCTCTAGTTTCAGTGGTTTGGAAAATGCGTTTTTGGGCGGCCATTTTGAATCCAAGATGACAACTGATATGAAAACTTTCCACACAGGTATAATATCTGTTCATGTGCGAGAAATCATTCCAATCGGTCAAGCCGTTTTGGCGTGACGATAGGAGAAACACAGTCACTTTCATTTGTATAGACCGCCCCGCTGGTCTAGTGGTTACCGTCTCTGACTGCTGATCATGGGGTTCCGGGTTTGATTTCCGGCTCTGCCAGGGGATTTTTTCCAAACGAAAATGGGTCTGCATTCTGCAACGGTGCCCACCCAGCATCGTGATGCAACTGGTGAGCTGCTGTGAATAAAAGACAGTGGCGATCACAGTTGAGAGGTTTGGCTCTGCTCTCCCAATACTTGTGGTCAGCGTGTGAGCAGTAGACCAACTGCTCCCTCTGAGAGAGGCTTCATCCAATAGTGGATTGAGTATGGCTATGAATTATATATATGATTCATTTTTATTTAGTAGCCAATTGGACCATCTGTTGGCGTGGGGTGAATAAATTAAAGACTTTGGAGGTGGACTTATAATATTTTCAGTAATTGTTCTTTGTCTTAAGGAGTACACAAACCAAATTTCAAGTTTCTTAGTTAAAAGAATTTGAGTTCTCATATTCAACTTCTTAAGGGGTGTCCACCCCCTCGGCCCTCGGGAATTGTCGATCCGAAAAACTACGATAACCGTTGCTAATGAGTTGAAAGAAAGAATTTTCATGCCAAATATTAAATATCTAACTCAAGCGGTTTCCGAGTTGCATCGCCCACTTCACACCCTTTTGGTCTGGTAACCGTTTAATAATGTAAATAATCCTTCTACGTCCTAAGAAATATGTGTCCAAAATGTTGATACAAATCATCGAGGGTTCATCAAACAGTGAGGTCTGTATATATATAGATTGATTCATTTATTGATCCAGCGGCCGACCATTCTGACAGATTCTTCCAGGGTTTTTCCTCAGTCACACCAGACACCTTCAACATAGGCCCTGGTTGACACCCTTCCCGAGTCTTTTTCTCTCCCCAATCCAGGCATAATCCTTAGATGCCTAAAGGCCATAAACCAAATTCAAATTTTATTTATAATTATGTTCTTACTTGATTTGTTTGTATTTGATTTATTCAATATTGATGTCTGAATTTGGTTCATAATTCAGGTATTATCAACCTTGTTATTACTTTCATTTATTATTTATTGGTTTATTGAACACAGCGGGCATGCAACCGATAACAGTGTTCATAATTTGATGGCTAAAAAGACCATATGACCTATTGGTTGGTAGACTGGTAGACTATTGTTTTAGCAATCAGAAGGTTCTGGGAGCGATTACAGAGACCGCCAATCGTGACTGAAGTTTCTTGAAAGTTATTTCCTTGCCAGAGTACCCGAGCCGCCGCAGCTTAGTGGTAGAGCGATGGCATAGCATTCGGAAGGTAGTGGGTTCCATCCGAGCGGCCGACCATCCTGACTAAGATTTTTCCAGGCTTTTCCCCTCTGTTACATCATACAAATGCCGGGATGGTAACTTCAATATGGACCCTGGCCGACACCTTCTCGAATCTTTTCTCCTCCCGTATTTCGGCCTGAGCCTAAGATGCCTAAAGGCCATAAATAAAAGTTCAATTCCTTGCCAGAGTAGGTAAGTGCGTGGTGTTACCTTGAAATGAGGACCTGACCGGGAATATCTTCCAACATCCTCTCCCTATCCCGGCATGAGACAAAGTTGCCTAAAGGCCAAAAATGAATTCAATTCAGTTCAGTGGCGTATAAGATGATCTCTCTCTTTTTCTTAAAAAAAACAAGGAAAAGTTTTTTTTTAAAAAACCCGTACCAAAATTTGAACAAAAATTACCCATAAAATGGTTTACAGCTTGTAATAACATTATTAATGGTGCTTCGTAAACTTTATTTTATGAGGGGCATTTTAGTCACTATCGACTTCGGACCGTCACAACGATATGAGTTCAATACAATTTAAAATCCATAAACATTCATGCCTCAGGGGGATTCGAACCCAAAACCTCTTGAACGGCGTCCAAATACTTTAGCCCAAACATCTACCGAGTTCGGCTACTACCGACTGCGTAGCATTTCATGATCCGAAAACTAGTTGCATTTATTGAAAAAAACACACAGACTGTATACAACAAAAAAAAACAGGAAGATTTATGAACAGGTGTTTCGTTTTCTGACACATGTGTTTAAGTGAAAATCAAGTAAAATTATGAATTAGATAAATTCAGTTTGTTTTTTAGAGACTTGTCTTTAGTTCACAATGGTTTGTGGTGTCCTCAAATCTTTCAACGTTAATTTAACTCATTTCCCGACGTCATACAATGATGAAATTTTGCACAGCGACGTAAATCGGGTGACAATACAGTATTTCGTTTTTACTTTCGTATATTTCTTTCAGTATTCGAGGGTTAGCTGTTGATATCTCGTATCTACAATTTTTGTCACCTATATAGTTGGTGTTGTGTTTTTATTGTAAGTAGAAAAATTGGCGGATTTCCAGATGAAAGAAACTGCGTGAAAAATAATTACTCCATCTACCTCTAGGCTTATTTGTTAACGAAGTTTCAACTTTGAAATTGGCCAATTTTTCTCTTTCAATAAAAAAGCCAACAGCAACTTTAGTTGCCAAAAAAATGTAGATTCAAGGTATCAACAGACAAGCCTCGATATTTATATATTTTTAAAAGCATATTTTAATATATTTTTTTAAAAAAAATTATGGACATCTTTATCCTAAAACAAATACTAGCCTGCAACGAACTGGCGTTTAACTTATCGCAGAACACTTAAGGATTTGTTTCACAAAGCATTAACTTGAGAAAAAGTATCCGAACAGCGAAATAACTCGAAAAGAAATAATTTTTTAAAGACTTTATAAAGACATACTTTTCTCAAACAATTCGTTCTAAAAAGTAAACAATAATTTTGTTTATGCATGACTACAAAGAAAAGCATGGGGCGCACCAATTGAAGAATTTATAAAGTGACTGTATATGAGAGTGTGCCCAATGCTTTTCTTTTTACTCATGCATAAACAAATGTATTTTTTACTTGTTAGTACGAATTGTTTAAGAAAAAGTATGCCTTTTATAAAGTTATTATTATTATAAGTTAGAGCGGAAAACCTGATTTTTTTTGTGTTCTATGTAAACTGTAATAGGACGGAGATATTCGCAAAGCGTCCGAAATGCTTCTTTGGTAGGCCTAGTTTCGTGTACCGAAGGTTCCTTCACTTCTCCGCTTTGGATGTTTAGTAAGAGGAAGGGTAGAAAAGGATGAATTTAGGATTCGTCGTTGACTTCTGTTTTTTTTATTCCCAGGGTTGCCAGGTGTACTCAAGTTGTTGAAACTTTCCGAACATTCTCAACTTTGTTCCTTTTCGTTCAAAATGACATAGCGATCAACTATTTGCATTCCACTAGTGTTTCTATTTTTTTTTTTTTTAAAAAAAAGAGACTCTATTTCTAACCTATATCATGGTGGGAAATTTTCCACTATTCCGGAAAAATAACAGAAATTTTCCGGTATCACATGCTCTTTTCATGTAACCGATTATTTAGAAAAAGAGAAAAAAGGATTAGTAAATTAACTTGCGGGTCCCATAAATTTGAATAACCTTTGAGGTAGATCCCGGTCTTAAAAAGGCTGAGAAACATTGATGTAAAAAATTACACAAAGGAGGAAGAAATTGTCAAATAATAATATAGCTTCAAAAATGACTCAGAAGATGACCTAACAGCGGAAAAATAACTTGTAAATGTAAAACCGACAAAAAGAAAACTGTAAAATTAAAACATTTTCTTTCACTTGAATTTGAGTTAAAATGAGTTTATTACAGTCGGCATCATTTTCAAGGTCTTAGAAGAAAGATGACATTTCATTGAGTTTTGACCTTTTATCATAAGTACTGGTTTCACCCTTAATTTTACAATCTATTTGCCATTGTGGTGATGAGGAAATGGATACTTTGTATTGTCAATTGTCTTTTCTGTTGTGTTGTTACTACTACTACTCTTATTAACGTCATAACACTTCTACTCCACTTATGTTCCTGATATGTCACTTATTTTGTTATAGTATTATTTTGTATACTTCATTTGAGTAATTAAGGACTTCCGCTCATCTCGATGATGCGAGTGCTATACTGTTAAAATTAAAAAATATCCATGCTCCTAGCAGGGTTCGAACCTGTGACTTCGAGGACGGAGGCCCAGCGTCCTATGCGACATCCGTAGCCAGGTTCGAACACGAGGAAATGAATTTATTATACACTGACAACACCACCCTACGACATTCTTGACATGACAAAGTGTAATCCATCGGAGAGTGCAGTACAAATGCTTCTTCGCCTCGGCACTATACGCTGCCAAGAGTATGGGAAAATGAACTTCAGAGTTTCATATTTCCAAAAGAGCCCTCCTTGCGCCCGTCTCCACTTTTTTAAAACATTTTTTAAAAAATATTTAAAAAACTAGGAGCACTGTCAAAAATGTTAGAACATAACGTCCAAGAACTTACAAAATACTATGAAATACAATGGACAGCGATCTCGAGATCTTGTCGATTGATGATGTCATAATCTTTGACAACGTATCACTCATAAATAGACAAGATTTCGATATAGCTGTCCATTGTACAGGGAGAAGTTTTGGCAAGGCAACGCAGTGCTTGTCGGCTCGAGTTCGCGCTTGATTCACCTATCGCCGCCCGCCAAGCGAGCCGTGGTTCTCCGGTGACTTTAAGCCACACGTTAAGTTTTAATTTTAAAGTATTTTAATTCACATATTTGAACACCAGGACATGTCGGACGTATTGAAGAATCAAGTTTTTGTTAGTATATGTAAAATTCGTGGAAAGAAATACAAAATATTTTCAGCACTAAACCGCGAGGCGCTATGTCATGGGAAACCCACGGCCCGAATGGCGGGCGGAGACAAGGGAGTCAAGCGTGAGCTCGTCCGACCAGCGCTGCGTTACGTTGCCAAACGTTCTCGCTGTATATTATAGTAATTTGTAAGTTCTAGCGCGCTATGCGCTTACATTTTTGATAGTACTATTAGTTTTTGAAATATCTTGAAAAATGTTAGAAAAGTTGGGGCGGGCGCGAAGAGAGATAACTCTTAACAGTAGAGAGAGTCACCGGGACAATCAGGTCATTTGGATCAATTTTTGGACCAGGTACGATTCGGACCTGGTGGCCAGGTAACCCAGAGGGAAGACAGTTATTTAATTCTGTCCTTACTAGACGATTTTGCGTTTGAACAGGGTTTCTTTCAGGGGTGTCTGGAACCGCGGGTGTCCCCCCCCCCAAGAGTACGAAAAATATGACGCCGAAAACTTCCTAACAATAGTAATAATATATGGAAATAGTCTCATGTCCCCGGAAAGAACAAAAATAACGCCGGAGGTGTGCACCCCCTTCCCCTGTCGGAAAGGATGTTCTGAAAGACTTTTGTGCTTGAAGTATTAAATAGCATAAAAGCATTACAATCTTTCGAAACTCTCAAAAATGAAGCTCCTGTTCATAATTTCACTTCTCATGGAATCTAACAGATTATAATATTAATTAATTGTAACCCAGAGGAACCCAGTTCAAGTCCTGCAATAAACCAAAACTTGAAAATATGAACGCGGATGGAACTCATGGAATGGTTCGAACTTTCTTCTCTGAAAGTTTAAACCAAAGAAAATAATAAGAAGTGAATCTTGCTATAGAGTGGGGTGGGGGGACTCTGAACGATTTCATGGTAATTCACCTTGTAAGTAAACGGTTCGCAACGAATGGAAGAGACTTTACACGGAATCGAAAGCCCAATATGTTGTTCAACACTCGGTGTAAGCACTGCGTGATATCTGGTACAGAATGGATGCTACGTGTGTGGAAATCAACACGTGTGTCCTGTTCAGAGTCACCCACGACCGAAGGGTGACACTGAACAACGGAGGGGTGACACTGAACATTGAAAAGAAAAAGAATAGATCTGTGCACAAATACTACACGTATTATATATTTTAGGATAAAGAATAAGAACAAAGAAAGAGCATTACTAAAGTCAAAACAAAGTCAATAGTATAGTCTGCTGTGTAATAAAAGCTGCTTGGGGACCGTAGACCCCGTAGAGCTAAGCAACGCTGGCATGTGCTCATGCACTGGTTCTGCAGCGTCCACAGATAAAAAGTACATTGTCACCAGCGTCCACACAGACTACGTGGTACCAACGTCTGCACCTTTAACATTGGTTCCAATCATCCACTGCAGATGACCCAGGAGCGTAGTAATTTCGTCCACAAAAAACACAGTCTTCTGTGCAGTCCGTCGAACGAAAGACGTCTTCCTCCCTTTTTCCCGAACAACTGCTACAGACCTACCTTGCTTGTTTTGGCGTTGTTTGCGTCGTAACTCGTTGATGTACGACAGCGATGTTAACAGTGTAGCCCGTTGCGCTCTTGAAGTGTTCTTCTCTGGCGTCGTTGTTTGTGGTACGGGCACAAATTTCTGGAAGGACATGGAACTTAACGTCGGTTTCGTTTGTGTAGTATCCTCGCAGGAAGAGGTTGCTTCCCGACTGGACGGGTGATACCTTTTCGTGGAGCATCGATGGCATCTGTTCTATTCAAATTTTCTGTTCTGATTGGAGAGCGTGGTGTCACTGTGTATGGCGAAGAAGGTTCAAACAAATGATATCGGGATTAAGGGGAACAAGCCACAGACCTGAAATCCCTTAACGGCGTTGCCAACTGTAGCAGTTTTTCCCCAAGCTTCTTGGAAAACATGTCCAAAGCTGATTCTGGTTAGTTTCCTTCCAACATGACAACGCATCCACTTGTTGACGGCAGACACGTAATACTCCTTTAGGGCTTTGAAAACGGACCGATCCAAAGGCTGTAAGCGATGAGTGCAGTGGACAGGCAGACAGAGGAGTCCAATATCATTTTCTTCGCAAAACATTAGAACATCCATACTTTTCTTGTGGCTATAGTGGCCATCCAAAAGCAGCAAACATTTTCAAGGGACCCTACAGCGCTGAAAATGGTGGAGTCAACGTAAGAATACATCTTCCTTCACATATCCACTGTCGCTTATATCAACAACAGAAGCTGGGGGAAGATCATTGTTCAGATAACTACGCTGCCTTTTTCCGCGGAACACCAAGTACGGAGGAATGAAAGCGCCTGCAGCATTACAACACGCAATTAACGAGACATTTTCTCCTTTCTCGGCGGATGTCACAAACACTGCATTTGGGCTACCCTTTTCTGCCACAACACACTGTAGTTTATTGTTGATGGGAAGGCCGGTCTCATCCACGTTGTAGATGTGATCCGGAGAGTTGACCAAGCCAGTGCATTCTATGGTTTGACGCAGTAGATCAAAATATGCTATGACAGCTTGCTTATTGAAACCTTTTGCTCTTGCACGAGATAGCTGCTGCGGGGTTCGTAACTATAAACCAGGGTGTCGTTTGAGAAACAATCGAAGCCAATATTTTCCCGCCAATCGCGTCTCCTTGTTGAAAGGATGCTTCAGTGCCTTCTTCTCAGCGTAGTCAAATGTGGCTTTTCTCACATTTTGCGTTGTTAAAGGGAAACCTTTCCGTGCAACCTTGAGCAACAAGTTTGTCATTTCATCTTTCTCTTCTTTCCCAAACACGGGCTGACCTCCATGTGACTTCCTGTTGGCAGATTTTAACCGCAAGTATAACGTGCCCTTGGGTATCCCGTATTTTTCGGCAGCTTGGCAGAGGGACAGTTCTTTCTTTTTAATTTCCTCTAAGGCTTGGGCCATTATTTGCTCATTCCATTGTTTGTATTTTGTGCCATTCTCTACTCTCTTATAGTCTCTGGGCATCTGTAATGAAACATGAAGTCCTTATAAGGCACCCTATACAAAACATACAGTGAAACAACAACGTAACAGCAATACAAAGGTGTGTTCAGTGTCACCCCATCAAATCTATTCAGAGTCGCCCCAAAACGCCGGTTGTCGGTTAAGTGTTTGTAATGTTTTACAGATTGCAGCGCCAGGCAGGATGCAGTAGTCAGGTATGGCTATATGCCCGCCAAACTTTCATGCATCAACAACGTGACTCTGTGTTGTCTCTGGTAGAAATTACACACTATATACACAAGGCCTCAAACTACTGTATGACTATTTTATTACTTGGTAGTTACATTTGTTGTTGTCTTGTTCGCTTTCCTCTCGAAAGCAGACGTGAGTTCCTGCCGTCGCACGAATAATTAGCACACCACACAAGAGTCTTCCACTTCCACCACTTTCTACCAAACTAAAGGTGGCATTATTAGAGAACAAATGAAAAACGTTAATATGTTCAGAGTCGGCTGCCGTTCAGAGTCCCCCCACCCCACTCTACTATGCGTAGTATACAAAATTTCCCGTCCTCCGGCCTACTCGCTAGATGGAAGCACAAATCTAAGATCACGTGGTACAGCCGAGACATGTCATTGGCGGGAAATTGTTAATTTTTATTGGCTAAGCTGTCAATGAAGTTTTTGACCATAATAGTCGTTATGTTTCATTAAAAATGTTTAATAAATTAACATTATTTACGTTCTATATTGGTTTATAGTCTTTTTATTCTTTAGAAATAGATTGCTCTTTATCTCATCTTTGCCTTCTAAACTTATGTTTTCTTTTCTCCTGATTTTATATCAATTTTCGTCTGTACGAGGTAAAAGAGTTCTTCCAAGGTACTTAGAATTCTTCTTCTTCTTCGTTCAGTTACATAGATAAACAATGACAATTGGTTGGTTAGAAACAAGGATGTTCTAATAGAGGATTTGCTGGTAACTATCTCATGAGCAGAGAAAGAATGAATTTAAGAAACAACTGATCATCGACCAAGGTGTTGTACCTGATTTGTTAGCGAACAATTAGAGAGCTTGTTGCCATCTTTGTTAGCCGAAAGCAATGCTTTTGATTGGAATAAGTGGGCTAACTGGACGGTACTACGCTGTGACGTTTGGGTTCATATAATTGGCAAAATTGCATATCCTCTATTAGAACATTCTTGGTTAGAAACTGAAGGCATCAGGACTGGCCGCAACTGTCGCACTACTATCAAGGTATACATAAGAACTTCTTGCAATCACTTCTTCTTATTTTCTTTGTTTAAACTCATTATGCTTGAATTATGTTGCAGCAGCATTGGAATACGAAAAATATACATTAGAGACGTGCGGAGGTAGTGGTGCCATCTAATGTTAGAAATCGTTGCCCTACACTATTGTCGGTTTTTCATGCAGGCGCTCATCGCGTGCTTTGCTTACGATTTGGCTGACAAGTGAATAGCCAATTGAAGCGCGTGTTCTACGTTTAACACGAGTTACTATTGGCTACTTATAGAATTCGTATGCAGGCGAGATCTGCAAGGAAAGCCGGCCTAACGATAACATTATTTGTGTTTGCTGGTGGTTGTGTGGTAGAAGTTGTGGAATTGATAACTCA
This sequence comes from Lepisma saccharinum, assembly GCA_022664845.1. NCBI lineage: Eukaryota > Metazoa > Arthropoda > Insecta > Zygentoma > Lepismatidae > Lepisma > Lepisma saccharinum. The sequence continues at coordinate 66,877 of JAGDQP010001784.1, read as the reverse complement.
CTCCCAGACTAGCTGAAGCTTTGTAAATAGTATTAACTCCGTTTACAATGCATTCATATGTAAACACTTCCCTCTGATATTATTTTGTTGTGAGTGTTGTCAAACTCAGTAAGAAGCTTATGTATTTGAAACAGCACTGTGACGGTTTAGTGTTTATTAGATATGTAGTACTACTTATGATAAAAAATCATACATGAAACAGAAAGCTCAGTGCTGCAAACTATGAATATTATACAAGGCCAAACATTGAAAATGAGATTTCTACGTTTTTCCTGATATAATATTTGAGGCTCGTATCACTGTGTTTTGTATTTCATTTGTATGGTATTTATCGTCACTATTGGATACCAAAACAATCTAACAATCCGTTGTAGTGCGTTTTTGAAGAAATATAACTTCACACCAGGTTGGCAATGTTTTTAGAAGACATTTTTGTAATTATTGTTTATCACAGCTTTTAGGTTTTCTAGAGACCTAAAACTTTGTCGGGACGGGCGTAAGCCATAGTGCTGTTACCGCCCATACAATTAATTTTATCTTATCTTATCTAAAACCTTGTACATAATCTTACAAGGAAGGGTCACGGTTCTCAAACACACAAATCAGATTCACACCTAATACATCGCAAGCAACATAGCGAGATATGTAGATTACCAAAAGTTAAGGTGCCATGGTTCAGGGGGAGGGGAGCTAGGGGCTCCGGAACTTCGAATGTCACAAAATTGTATATAAATGCAGTAGTGAGGATTTAATGGAATATCTTGAAAACGGGAAAAGTAATCAAAATAAAACTTGCACAACATATAACTGAGCACAAGTAGTAACAAAAACCATAAGCATTGTTGCCATCTAGGAAGCAGTGTTGCCAACTCAGAACAAAGTTACAATTTTTTAAGTAGCATTATATACCAATTATATGCACAGTGCAAAAGTACTTTCAATAGAAAAGAAAATAGTACAAGTTTCTTGTTAGATCTAACAACACTGCGTGACTATGGCAACACTTTCCATTGATCTTATCTTGTCAGTGTTTCCAACATAGTATATATTTTCTTTTCAAAGGACTCCACAGCGGATTATTGGACACTGACTATCCGTTTATGATTATGATAACCATCTTAAGTGAAACACGAAAACCAGTGTTGCAAGCTAAGAATATTTTACCTGATCAAACGTTGAAAATGCAAATTATTTCTTTATTTTCAAAAAGTATAAAATAATTTTAAAAGCACTTTATAACTTTTATCACTAATATGATAGAAATAAAAGCATGCCGCGCTAACGGAAAGTAATAGTGTTGTTGAATTAGGTTTTAATATACTAGAACAGTCCTCTTGTAATCCAATAATCATAAGAATAAATGCGAAACCTCATCACAGTTTATTCATGGTAAATAGGTTTGTAACACTGATTATTGTGGTTCTTGAAGGGGTGTTGAATGCTAGAGTCGTATTTGTAGGGTATCTATAAGTACTATCCCAAATATGGTGCATGTGCATTGAACAGTATAGAAGCCTTTGGGAGAATTAAATTTTACAATCAGGTAGCAATACTGCAAACTGGGGTACTTGGAATTTTGGAATCCACGAAAGTCGTTTTTATAGAGTATCGAGTAATAATGATGATAAGTTTGGTGCAGATACATTGAATAGTATAAATACAATGAGATGGCAACGCTATCAATTGGCTGTTTTGGATCTGACGCCCCTCACATTCGTGTTTGTAGGGTATCTACGAGTATAAATGCAAAGTTTTTTTGCAGATACGTTGAACGGTATAAATAGCCTTTATAGAACAAACAAACAAATCATCATTCAAGTGTAGCCAGGTGCAATGAATTCCTCTTATTCTCAACAGGGAGCAATATATCATTAAACTGCAGTGTTACCTACCGCCAGCTAGCGTGGGGTTTTTGCACAACAACGGGGAAAATATTCTTACTCAAAATAAAATTTTTGTATACACTATTTTATATAGGGGAAAGTTTGACAAGACGGGGAGGCATGGCCCCCAGTTCAGACTGATGGTGCCATCTACTAGGTGGGAGTTGAATTACTTACTGGATGCACCGCACAGAGGCAGTTGCGTCAGTAGGAGTAATGATTTCATGAATAGTGTGCCTCCGAGTAGAGTTTGTTTAAAAAGCTAAGAATTGTCTACACTTCGATTTATTTTAACAAGTTTGTTGCTCGTTTGTGGGTTTGTTAAGCATGGACTGCAATATATAAGTACCTCACCTTATTTTACAGTTATTTAAATGTAATATAGTGGTAGTTTATTTCACCTTGTGTAAGTAGTTGAGCAAAGCCGTTTTGAAATCTTAAAACTTAGACAGTCGGACAAAATGAGAAAGTATGCTGTTAGATGAAATAGGGCTGGCTATTTGAATCTAGCATCTAAGTAGGTACTTTCTGAAACAATTAAAACTGTTTTATGTATGAATAGAAAAATAACAAAATAAAACATTTTAAAGATACTTTTCTTAAACAATTCGTACTAAAAACTCTCACTCTCTTTATTCCAGCAATTCATCCCATCATCATCCATATACGGCGTGTGTCACAGTTGCTTAAATGCCTTACAATAAATTCAAGAAAGAAAAGGACGTCTTTAAAAAGTGGTTTATTGTTTATTTTTTTTCGAGTTATTTCGGTCTTTCAAAACTTTTTCTCATGCTGATCTTGTCACGCAAATCCTAAAGTGTTCTGCAACCAGTCAAAACACAGCATCGTTGCAGACTAGTATTTATTTTAGGATAAAGAAGTCAACATTTAAAAAGAAAAAGAAATATAAAAATGCTTTTAAAATAAACAAATATACGGTATATAGAAATATATGAAAGTAGCAATGGAGTATTGTATTGTCACCCGTCTTACGTCGCTGTGCAAAACTTCATAAATGAGTTAAATTAACGTTGCAAGATTTAAGGGCACCATGAACCATTGTGAAGTAAAGAAAATAATGTAAAAAAAGAGCCACTGTTTTGGACATGTTGTTGTATTAGCTTATCGAAAGAGAAATTACATTTTTCACGATATCTTTCACAGTTGATTATTTATTGAAATCTTATCTCCCTATATTATAGTAATTGTTTTTGTAGCTTCTACACTTATAAATAGAGATTATGGGTTTATATTAACGATTTTCGATTGTGGTGAAATTTTCTGTATGGATTTAAGTGACTACCCCATTTTATTATACCGATTGGACAAAACGGGAAATCTTACTTAAAAAAAATGATATTTCCAGGAGAAATGTAAACACCACTGAAATAATTAACTATATCCTCATATAACACAAGTATGAAAGTTTAATTGGAGACAAAAACCATTCTGGTTAAACGCTTGTTATTATACCTCTCCGTTTTGCCCAGTTTTACCCTATCACAATACAAGAATATCATTCAATGTCTTTCGTCATGCATTATCTTATTTGCAGACATTCAGACAAGTTCTTGATACTAGTGAAGTTTACCCAAAAGCGTGGTTTTGGTGTACAGGGTTCAATGTTATGTATACAACACCAAAGCACTTAATTCTCATCAGGCGAACTGATTACAGAAGCGAAAGGAGTTTATTATTTGCAGTGAACACAATGAAGGTCTTTATTCACCTCAATTGTAAGAAGTCAAGGTTAAAAACAGAAAGACTTGAATGTAGACTATAATAAATCTTCATGTTTTTTTTTTCTAAAGAAATAATTAACATTAGAAAGCGGTGACATCTATTATCATCTTCTTGCATTATAACCTTAAATAGAACATTCTTTTGGGGTCAAAACTATAGCATCCTTCTCAACATGTAACAAATGAGTTTTATACATGTTAACCCTGTGATTAGTTTCGTGCTCTTTGGATCCTTTAAAAGAAGGTGAAGACAGGAAAATATCTCCTTTGAGATCTTCTTCGGACTGGCTACGTTTTTTTTTTTTTTTTGTTCTATTGTTTGAAAGTGCACACAAGTTTAGAACGACGTGCATTCTTTGAAATATTCGTATCTACACAGCAAAAAAAAAAAGAAAATAGTTATGTTAATTCAACACTTTTCCGTGTCCCAGCGTGAGCACCACTTTTTAGTGTCAAATTATCACAATGAACACAATGTTGCCAATACTGATTCAATACAATACAGAGTGTCATACATGCATGATCACAGTGCTCAATTATATCGATGTAGATTTAACCCCAAAAATGAGGTGGTTGCCTTGGGACATCGACAGGTATTGAATTAACATAACCATTTTCCGGTGTGTAGCGTCACACTACAGTAAGTATCTAGGCTGATAAGGAAGAGGTTGATATGCTCATACGAAATATATAGGATATATCAGCTTTTGCCATATTAGCATAGTTTATCCAATGTTGAATTATTCGGCAGGTTTATACTTTCAGCTATAATACCTATAATGAATCGATTGTATTAGGGTTGGAACCGCGTAATGACGACTCTTATCGTAAATAACAAAATGATATTTTACAAAATTATCTTCTAGAAACAGACTGAAATGGAAGAAAGGGAACTGTCACTGAAGCTAACACCGGAATTCGAATTACCGGTGTTTTAATCTCTTTTGGAGGAATATGTTGAGCCGTTTCTACTTGCGTGAACGCGTATTGATCTTACAGTACCGTTACCATGAAGACTACAGCTGCCGATCGGGTAGCCGTGTGGTCTAACAAGGCGTTAGGCCAACGACTCGAAGGTTCCGGTAGGGGCATGGGCGTCTTTTAACTCGAACGTGACGTATAATCGTGACAGGCCGAACTCAACAGTTACTAAACTGGTCCATATAAAATAAAATTTACCAAAGTTTTTTATGAAGACTACTGCTGTTCGCCATCTCAGATCTTATCAACCTCCTCCAGTACTACGAGAAAATTGGTTATTGTTAGTACCTATCACTTCCACAATCTCCGCAATTAAATTGAATTGATTTTAAGGCTATTTGGTATCTTTGGCTCAGGGTGGTGGAGAGGACGTTGAAAGGTAGAAGGCCATAGCCTATTTTGTAGCTACCATCCCGGCATTTGCCTGGTGTGACTCAGGAAAAAACTTGGAGAAACCTCAATCAGCATGGATGGTCGCTCGGATCGATCCCAGGACCTCACGAATGCTAAGCGAACGCTCTACCACTGAGCCACGGCTGCTCTGTCAAAGTCTCCGAGTTAAAAGTGGCCGAATAAACTTGCGACCGCAACACTCAGATCTACAGTTTTTCTGTTTTAGTTTAGACGCTAGCCTGCACTATAGACAAACAGACGGACAAATTTAAATTAGAAAAGGTGGGAAATAAATGTTGAGTCCAACAAGGAAAATATTTTTATTTTATTTTCTGTATAATATAAATTCAGTTGTTAATTTTAGTCCTCAATGATAAAAAGGAAAGCAAACAGACTAGTTACTTGAATATAGTTATGGCCTTTAGGTATCTAAGGCTCAGGCCGGGATAGGGGAGGGGAGGGATGCTGGAACTTGTCGGCCAGGTCCTAAGTTGAAGGTTCCATCATGGATTGGCAATACCAGAAACACACAAAAAAAATCTTATTTGAAAATTGAATGTGTTTGTGTAGATTTATATGTTGTCTTCTTTATTATATTTGTATGTTCGTAACTACTCCTAATAGACAAATTTATGGCCAAAAAATGGCCTAGAAATACTGAAGCGGCTATCACCAGTGTGCGAATTGACGGGGGGTGAGGGTCCGGGATTCCCCCCTCCCCCTTGGCAAATCAGTTTCCCACCCAGACAAATTTATTTTTCGTCCTTGCCAGGGATAAATTTCTTTCCCTAGAAAATGTTTCGGTCAAGATTAGATAGAAAATCGGAACATTTTTATTTGGCAGTCGTTGAAACTATTTTCATGAAAGTGACAAGGCTATATGGACTTTTACTAGCAGCTAAGAAGCCTGTTTGGAAGCCATTTCTTTTGTGATGTTTATGAAGTAGCTTAATCTGAAAGATTTAGTATGATTGATTTCATTTAGTAACCTCCTATTGGAAAATGGGACTCTCCGCTGGTCTCGTTTTTACTTGGGCTGTGATCTTGGGTTCATGGGTTCAATTCCAGGCTCTGCCAAGAGATTCTTTCTAAAGGGAGAGTGTCTGAAACGGTGCCCACCCAGGATCATGATGCAATTGGGGAGCTGCTGTGAATAAAGGACAGTGCCAATCACAGTTGAGAGCTTCGGCTCTCCTTTCTCAACGTGTCTGGTCAGCGTGCGAGCGGGAGACCAACTGCTCCCTTCGAGAGAGGCCTCATCCAGTAGTGGATTGAATATTACTGTGAATTATATATATATATATAGATAGATAGATAGATATAGATATAGATATAGATATAGATAGATATAGATATATATAGATATATAGGTTGCCTGTTGAAATCCGTGCGATATGTTTTATCCCCCTTGGCTAAAAGGTTTAATTCGCACACTATCACGACCATTTCTTATGCACGTAGCCACAAGTTCAAACTCCGTAGTGGGCAATCACACGAAGTGGTTCAGAATCCAACTAGCCAAACAACTGTAGGACCTGTCCTTCCAAGCCCATGAGCCTGTTGAAAAGCTCAACAGCAAGGAAACAACTAGTATTAGAAAAATTACTTATAACAATCCAACAACAAATAAAGCGCAAATTGTGTATACAGACTCAACAATAGCAACGGAATACTATTATTATTATTATTATTATTGTTATAAATAATAATAGTAATAATCGCAGTACAACAGCTGTACAAAGTCTGTACCAAAAATCAGGCCAAAAGAAATACAAAATACTGTCCCAAACTCGTGGTTCTTCGCATCTGGGAATCGAACACAGTACTAACAAATATTTTTTTCTTAAAATTGTAATATATATTTATAACTAAGGACCACAGGGAAGAGAATCCCAACCCAGGGAACATCCTCTTATACTTGACAGATACTACGCCTCATCAGAAAGGTTGTAAATATGCACGTATACCCACCAGGGGTAGTGCTTTGCCGCATAAATAAGACCCAAACAGAGGATCGTTCTGTGTTGGTTCCCAGGCTTCGGGCTTCAAGTCCAGCTTCCAGACTATATCAGAAGCCATGGTATTATTGTCTAGTAATAGACCAGTAGATTCGCTTGCAACTTTGCGCCATCGCATCCTAATAGAAAAAGTTTCAATAGGTAAAAGCTTTGTCACACCTCCAACTGATTCAGCCACAAAATATCACAATCTTCGATCTTATTATCAAGCACTGGAATGGAAATCTGAGAGAAACACAGAGACAGCTTCTCAATAGGGATGGATGCTGAAAGGTGACAAATATTTTCCTTTTACAAGCGATTTTCCACCAACACCACAGTCACTACTTCTGTTCTAAGTGTTGCACAGGATGTATTTAACACTGTACGTGCAAAAGAAACGGATTCCTATGTTCTAATTGTTGTGGTAATTGTCAAATAAGAGGCTGTGAGAATGCATTAGAAGTAGAACACGAAGACCATAGTGACAGTGATGAAGATTAATGTTTTAAAATTCAAACAGATACTTCACAATGCACATTGTCATTTGTTCATTACAGTGTTGATTTTAACTAATAATTACTGAACAACTTGTAATTGTATATACTTCCTACGTGCATTTTAGTTATATTATTGTATACTTCTCTTAAACATTGAATAGAAAAATAACGTTACAAACCTATTTAACACTGCGTTTGTGAAAGCTTAGGATATATAATAACCTTGGTTCATAGATTCGAAAATACCCAAAAATAAACATATTTATATAAAATATAGCTTTCAAATTGATAAGAGCTTGGACAGCTACTTGGACATTATTTATTTAACTTTCTATTTTATTCTGGCACTGACACTTTGCTGGACCATACTTAAGCCGCCCGATTTCAGGTTATTCCCATGCTCAGATTTTGTCCTATTTTAAATATATTATTTAGCCAACTAAACTTATTTCAAACCGGTTGAAATCGCTTCTGTTGCGATTGGCTTTAGGTTCAACCCCTTACCTTTCTTTATTACCCCTACTACCGTATTCAGCACAGTAGCCAATAACAGATTTACTTTTAGGCGTATCTTTACTAATTATTACCGTACACTCATGACTTATGGCTTAATGGAAAACTAGAAACAAAGCCAAACGTTTTATCTCATGAAAGTAATTGTTGTAAGTACCACCAGAAACGAGATAAGTGCACGTAAATGCCACAAACGCACTATTTTCGTAGAACTTTTGAATAGAGATGGAGGTGTAACTGGTTATTTAAAAGATAGAGGAAAGATCTGTATCTCGTTTGAAAGGAAATTTTATTGTTAAAAACTTTTGTATTAGGTGTCATCACGCTACGTGCATAGGGTACCCAACATGGGTTAACACATTCCGGGACAAATATTTGCCGATGGGCCTGTGCATTAGGGTAGGCCGATTTTTTATTCTTTTTTTCTTCAGATATTGGGGTTCGAGTTGTCATTAAAAGTTGTGCATTCGTACCAAATAAAGCCATACCAAATATAGCTGTCATAAAATAATATTTAACCGGGCTCCTGGACCCCTAAAGGGCCCTTTTTTTTTTCAAAACAAGTAATAAAAGTATGATACCAGTTACCACATTTTAGGATTCGAGTAGTTACGAAAAATTGTGCATTAGTACGAAATGAAGCCATGTCAAATACAGCCAGTTTTGGCCGTCAAACGTTTTTGGCCGTTTTCAAAGTAAAATTTTCGCGGGATCCGGGGTGTAGCGAACATTTTGTAGTTGCGCTACCCTTTACTCCTTAAAAAAGTGTTTTGGTTATTTTTTATTATTGTTTTAGTGGATTTTTGAAATTTTATTTTTGTGAGGATGTCCGAAAACCTGAGTTGGAAACACTTATGTATTACAGAGCCGCCTAACGGCAGAAACTGTAACTAGCAATTTGTACCTGTCGTCATGAAGGACCACGAGTCCTCATAATTGCTAGTGCGCCATCAGGCGAAACAACTGATATTTGGTGTGTTAGATATTCTGATAGAAATTGATATTGGTTACGTAATAGAGTACAGCGTATCTACATTTATGAAGTCTACGAGTTTCTATGGATTCCTGATAGCCGTCCTTGTGGAATTTCTAAATCGTCGTATTTTGATTTCGTATTCGTCGTTAATTAGTCCTGAGAATCTTCAGTTTCGCGTATATTTTGGTAAGTGTGAATTTTCACCTGTTTCAGTTTCGCCGGATTATGTGACTTCTTCGTGTATGAGTGAGATAGTTGACTTGCATGAAGTATGTTTTACAAGTAGTAAAGATTCATCGGGAAATGTATTGCTTCAATTGAGATTAAGGAAATCGTGTTTTGATGAACTTGAATATAGAGTCCTTCGTAACGTCGAAAGTTTAGTATCGTATGTATCTGTTGCCATCGTGTTATATGTCGCGATAATATTGCGGTTAAAGTTTTGCTATTATCAATTTGATCTATCCTACGTTGTTATCAGAAGAAATTATTTCAATATTCCAATTTTCATTTTTCTTCGTAATCACGTGTTCGGGTTGATAGCCGGCAGTTGGGTTCGTGACCACTACCTCGTATCTCCTAGCATATTCGTGCGATTGTTTTCATATTTGGTATACGTTTACTTGAGTCATTTATTAGTAGATTCCTATTTCCGGATCGTGCATTTATTGCGTGTAATTGTGAAAACCACAAGAGGGGAAGTTACGAATCCAAGTCGTAATTTGTGTCAAAAAGTTGGATATACTGTTTCACAGAAATTTGAGTTTAATTATTTAGTGTATTATTCCATATTCATATCATAGTGTTTTTATTGGGTTTCTTGGAATATGTCATGAATTCTACGATTTGTTCAAACGATTCATTGTGTGTGATTAGGACCTATAAAACGATAGGTCACATTTGTAATGGAATTTGTAATTTCCTGTGAATTTGACAAGATATTAGTTCACATTATACGTTTTATGAAAAAGAATTTCTAGATTTGTTTCTGAACTTCTATTACAACTTTCTTACCTAACCTACAGTAACGGATTTAATTGTGGGGTCCCATCGAGGATCCTCCCCTCTGTTTCAGATCCTTTTGGTCGGTTACTCTTGTTATAGTAGGTTGCTGGGTGTTTTCAGTTGGAGGATATTTTTCTCAAACCGGAAATAACTGGCGGCTTATAGTAGTAGGAGTGGCTCACAGAGGAGAGTTGTTACAGGGGCCCGGCTAAATATGTTTTTTTTATCCACCTGTGTTTCGGTGAAGAAACATAACGTAACATTCTAAAACTTTTGCACGCTACTCAAACTCAATTTAAAAAAAAAAGGCCGTTTTCGGGCCCGCACAAAAAAAAGTTTGAAATTTGAATTTGAGTAGCGTGCAAAACCTGTAGAATGTTACGTTATGTTTGTTCGCCGAAACACAACCACATCAAAAAATATCTAGCCGCAAAAGTATCATCATCGTCACATCAACAGAAAAATATGCCGTATTCAACTAAAAAAAAACACAAATGTCCAGCGTCGTACATAATAAACATGGGATAGAAAAAAAGTAACCAAATTTTGGTCCTATCATTGTAAGTACCGATCTAAAAATATCAAGTCAAGTCAATGCAAAGAAGAAATGAAATCACATGAGCATACACGGATATTAATTGTTTTTCTTACATAGAAGCACTGCTGCTGGGAAGATCAGCCGTCGTCGCCTCAGCTGAATTTTTAAATCGGTATTTTTCCCGAGACTTGGCCTTGCCTAAACGTATATTGACCGATATTTCAACTTTAACGAGGTGTTTACCCCCTTTACTCTCACGTCCGCCAATATAAAAATGTACGTACAAACGTTGAACCTATCTAAAAGCCGTTTCATTTGCTTTTGTTGCAATTTGTTTCACCCTAAGCCTTCATGAAAAGCCGCCCTTAGATAGCCAGAAAAAATATCACACCAGAGATATATCTGTACGGACAAAATCCTAGACGCTAGGGGACAGCGGTTATATAACTAGTGCCGGTTTTTTAGGTAAGCGCTAGCCGTGCGCTTTGTTTGCGATTTATATGAGTAGTCCATGGAAATCCTTAAACACATGTTTAAATTGGCTAATGAGATAAATCGCAAGCAAAGAAGGTGTTGGCGCGCGCATGAAAAGCCAGTCTAGCAGGTTGCCTCCCATGTGACATCATTGAAGTCTCCAGCGATATTTCAATTAGAGGATAAACCAACATTAAAAAAAAAAAAAAAAAACTTCCTCCGAAAATCTAAAGCACAAAGCGCCATCTTGGTGTGCGGAGATAAAGAAGAGTATGAATCAATGACCTCTATCTAAAAGCGATACTGGACTGACTGCTGCCATTGAAAATTTTGATGAATATATAAAATGTCACGGAGTCGAGAGAACACTTAGGGCTTGTTTGGAAACAGAAAACCAAGTTCACGGAATGCACGATCTTAACGCTAAAAGTTATTTTCGTGAAATTTGTTTTCTTCGTTATTCTTCTTCGACACCGAGTTGCATACATACCAAAGAAATAAACCAAAATAGAAGGTGTGGTTATAAGTAGGGACACGATCTTCAAAATACGAAGCAAGTTAGTTTCTTGGAGAGGGTCTCTTCCAACAATAACGTTATTTACCAATATGTAAGACCTTTCTTTGGAGAAATGGCTTCTATACACTTCAAATTTTATATTTTTATATTTGTATAACGAACGTAGCATTTTACTCGTTGCATTTGGTCAACAGTAGAATAAATCTATTCTATTATTTACAAGAATTATCTGGCTGAAGTACCTACATATTTCTACATCCTTCTAAATTTCCATGACTTCGCCAGCTAAGTCACATTTATGCCTTGTTCCAATTAGTTAACAAAGTTCTGTTCAAAATCAACTTCAAGGAATTAACATTTATCATCTTTTTAAAATTCTATTTCCAAGAAGGAAAACCAATATATAAACAAAGCAACTATTTTAATAGATAATTGACAAGAGTCCATCGTATACAGGAGTCTAATGATGCTTACGGATTATAATGTGCTTTATACACATCTATCTCGGCGGAGAAAATAATCCCGGAAATAAGGTCAGCACAGGGAGTGAGTGAACGTATCAGCATTGCCTGGATTGTGAGAAATTTTGTTGTGTTAAGCATTTACATGTGAGGTTTCGTCTTTCTATCGCTGGTAATGAAATAATCTAACCTGATCACTAACCCTTCTTTGCTCGCTAACTGTCGCTCGACATAAATATGTCCGTCAAGCATGTGTAAAATGTGGAACTTGGCAAATAAAGTCAAATGAATAGCATTTATCCATAAGTAGTAACAGTAAAAAGTAAAGTAATTGTAAAAGAAATGGAGAAAGAGAGTGACCCAAGCGGAAATCGAACCCCGGTCTCCCGACCAGTGATCCAACGCACTACCGCCCAAGCTACCAAAGAAGCTGCAATCAAGTGCTTTCGTAAAGGTTTTTGTACCACATACGGCAACGTTCCGCTAACTATTTTAGAGTGCGGACCAGTTTTATTAGTTGGTAGGTTTAACGGACCAACCTGCGCCTGTCCAAGGGCCGGGCTCGAGGACTACCTGTAGTCCGCAGACCACAGTTTGCGGAACGCTGACATACGGTATTCGCTGGTGAACACATGTTGTTAACATCATGATTAACATGGCATTATTTACTTCTAAGAGACAGAAGCTTTTTTCTCGTCCTTTGTCAAAGATTTCTCGCTTCTTCTAGGATTTACCACACGCAGATCAATCAACTTCGCGACACGCTAGACTTTTGTCACTATCTAGGTCGGCTTTTCATGTGCGCACTATCTGCGTGATTTGCTTGCGAATTCTATTAATATCCAATAGGAATACTTAAACACGTTTTTCGATTGACTACTAAGGCAAATCGCAAGCGAAGCACGTTGTCAACGTGTGAATGAAAAGTCTGTCTAGACCCAATAATATGTTACAAATGCCTATTAAATAATAATAATAACAACATTTTCTTGGAAACATTGGAATTCTCAGTTTAGCAGCTAATTTTTACATGTGATTCTAATTGACCGAAAATTATCTGCTTTTGGTGCACACTTCTCGATAGTGTCTCTTGTAAGGGCTG
>JAGDQP010001784.1:37217-53395 GCA_022664845.1 Lepisma saccharinum | reverse complement strand
CAGCCCTAATGGAGACTTCTTTAGATACAAAATATAATATTTCGGCACAGATAACCAAGGTTCTCTTCTTGTTTTACATAATCCTTTGATGACTATCTTATCCAGACTAATATAATAAGTACTATAGTGTTTGCTACGCACAGCAGAAAGGCACTAAAAGTCACACAGCAGAATACCAGCAACAAACGTCCGAGAGTCATGTGTTAAGTTTAGAGTGCAAGGTCACAGGAAGCGTGCTTGCAGGAGGATTGCGGAGATTATCCTACAAAAGAGTTTTATAGTTGAAGGCGGGCTCTTGTGTCCAGTTGGATGAGAGCACTGATAAGTCTCTTGCATAAGCATGAAAAGAAAATGTTCTTTTACTGCAGTTCCGGTACTTGTTGATAGCTAGTAATAAAATGACAAAACAAGTTGATTTAATTCGTAATTTTGTTGCATTTAAGTGTGACATTTTCACAGCACTTAAACCGAGTGAAATTATCAAGTATGTATAACAAAATAGACACGTGTTCTTATTCAAATTGTTGTTATTATGTAATCTGAAGATTTGTTCACATATAGGTGACATAATGTTATTTATTTCCAAGTTCTGTCCAGAAGTGCATGATGGTAAATTGCTTCTGAACTGTATGACTACAGAAGGATGGTTTTCTCTTAATTAATGAGTTGTACAATCTTGTGTTGTATTATCTAGCGGATCGCTTCCCTCGGAGATCATATCTTGAAGAGAAAACAGGGCAGTGGCGAAGATAATTCCCCCGCCGCGCGTAGAGCCCTGATCCGAAGGGGCCCCCCCAACAAACCGATAAATTATAATTATCCGATTAAAATAATAGGCCCCAGATTTCACAAAGGTCACAGATTTATAATTTGTACGAAATCGTGAGAGAAAGAAGATACAATTGTGTAAGATCGGTAAAGAAAATAACTAAATAAAATTAAACAGTATTGTTTTTCGTATGGGACCAAATAATACATCGTCTTTATCAACAAATGGAAATTTAATTTGGTGAAAGACCGTATTTTATGAAAAAAGGTTATAAACAGTAGTCTGTATTAAAACTAATTTCAGGGGCCTCCAATCGCCTAGAAATAATGAAATTACATCTTAATAACTGATTATCAATTATACAAGTTAGAGATCATTCGGAAGTTTTCAAAAGCTTTGCAAAAGGAAACAGCTAGTTTTGAAATTTGAGCCGCGCATTTGATAATTTGAAAGCTTTTTAATATTCTTGCTTTCTGACTGATGCAAAAAAAAGTTAGCACAGTGGTGGCACATCCCTTGTGAAATAAAAAACAAACAAAAGAGGTCTGTCAAACGCTTTTTTGATGAAGTTGCAGTCGACCACAGAATTGATGATTCAATAAAAATGCATTTGAAATAATAGTATTTGACGACATCTTAGACAAACCAGCTGGAAATGAGATTCCAAAGCCTTGCGTTGCATTGTAGAAAGGTTTTCTTTCCTGTCACCTCCAGAACTGGTAAACTTAACAAACAAACATATAGTACAGAAATGTGAGACTCTCGTAAATATATATCCAGCAGAGCTCTCAAAATGACTGCCTGGCCAAGTAATTTTTTTTAGAACATTGCTAGCAAAAGAAATAAGTGAAAACAAAAACATCACGGCAGTAATGAATTTACTTGTTGAGGAAAATGTTTGTCTTATCAGTTGCCTCCCAGATTTGACCACTGCACTACAACTTTACTTAACCCTTCCAGTCGCAACAGCTACAGCAGAGAGAAGCTTTTCTACACTGAGTTTGATAAAGTCATATCTAAGAAGTACCACGACGCCTGGAAATTTTGAGCAGCATTGAACACGAAGAAACGCAATGTCAGTAAAGTAGTTCCTTACGTTAAAAAAAAGATTAGGGGAACAGTAAAATAACTATGCGCCTACATTTAAATCTGTAAATATGTAAATGGCAACACTGTAAATAAAATGACGTAGAGTAGAGAACTTTGACTATTGTTGTAAACTAAACTGTCTGCAGAAATGGAGAGTGTGTTTGTGTTGAAATTTGGACTGTGCTAAAAAGTAGTGAAAGAAGTGAAAGGCGAGAGAAAGTTTAAAAAAAAATATGGTGCCTGTTCCCAAGAAATTGCAGGTGACACATTATTTAAATTTAGGAAAGTTTCCAAGTTATATGCATGTTTTTTATTTTATATTTTATTGTTACTTAGACGCGACTGTATTATGTTATTTTATTGGTTCTTATTTTTTTTTTTTTCGTCGAGGCTCTCAACTGTGATTGCCACTGTCTTTTTTTTTCACAGCAACTCCCCACTTCCATCACGATGTTGTGTGGGCACCGGTCCAGACCCTCACGCCTTGGAAAGATTTCTTTGACAGAGCCGGGACCCCACAATCAGCAGCCAGCTGGGCGGTCACATATATATCAGAGATGGTGTAATTTTAAGCATTTTATCAAAGGGACCCTTTTTTTTTCGCGGGGAGGCCCTAATTGCTTACCGCCGCCACTGAAACAGGGTAATGTACTGTCCAGGGTCTGTATTTCATAACCCGTTCTCGAGAAAGTACCACTCCTCATCTTCACGCGTCCACTGCAGTACTATATAGAAGTGTTTCCAAAGAATCGTGAAGCTGGTGGCCGGTTGATATAGTGACTAGCGCATCGGGTTGCTACCCAGAAGAGCCCGGGTTCTATTCCCAGTCAATGACATTCCCCCCGTTTTTCCAACAACACAAGTCTCTCTTTCACTTTTCAATAATGGCTACATTTTGCTTCCATTGATCTCAGCTAGAGCGGAAACCAACAAGTTTTGAAAGTTCTGTCACCTGTTTTACATGGAAGTGAATTGCTAAAACAACATGGCCAGTGTGCCATTCGATATTCGTCGATATCGGATAAGAACATCGATCAACATCATTCTCCGATATCCATCAATATTGAGAACTGATGAAATCCGTTATCAGTCGATAACTTTCTTCAACATCAGTCGATATTGCCGTTCGATTTCGATTAATATCGGATGGAGATGCTTTCCGATAGCGATCATTATCGGTCTTCGATATTCGGCCATTATCGGCAAAAATATTTGCCATTCGCTATTGACCAATCTCAGATTACGACCTCAATTAATATCGCAATCGTTCGTTATCGATATTGGCCAGTATAGGTGTGCTCCTGTGGTAGGTTAATTCAAATTCAACATTTTTATTTTTCATTCTACGAGATTCACATCACGTTTAGCAAAAGATATAGAAATCATAATCACATACTCCCAGTTATGACGTGTGGATCGTTCCTAATACGTTTGCAGTAAGTTTGCACGGGAATTGATTCTAGCTTGGTATGTCAAACATGCATTGTTAGTTTAAAGTAACGGGGCTGATAACGTGATTGCAACCATGATAACGTTATCACTTTGAGAGCAAATTTGCTGTAAACGTAATGCGCGCTATTTATCACTTTCCTGCGTGGGTTTATCTCTAGTCTAGAGAAGTTATACAACAGATGTCTCTACTGTTGCCAATGTGCAGTAGAAACAAGTGAGTCAAAAGAAGGTACTACAGCTAATACTTCTCTTATTTAGTAATTTGTTTATAATCATTCATCGATGCTTTAGTAAGCGAAAATATATCAGAAGACATTTTATTTCATGTAATATGTGTAAAGTTAAAGTAACTCAGGTATAAAATGTATAAGCTGCTATATAAGGAAACCTAAGGATTCGCCAACAAAGCATTTCAAATTCAGAGTTTTATTTTAAATCATGCATTAAACTGCATATACTCTTATTATGACGCTTTGACGTTCTCTGAAGATCGCAACTCTTCTAGAAGGGAGAATCACTCACTCAGAACTCAATCTGTCCGTCACTCAATCAGAACTGGGAAAGTCTTCGATCACATAAGAGCATCTTGGCTCTCTTCTGTTTAAAGATTAATAGTATTATTTCTACAGCTCCGTACAAAAAAAGGTTTATTGTAGGTGGAATGCCTTGATACATATTTATAGCAATTTTGGGGTGGAAAAATTAGTTTAACGTATCCCACCAAACTTGGTATGTATATACTTTGGCACCCTAGAAAAACAACTGTGGTGTTCGCAAACCCACATGCAATGTATTTGTCAATATTACCACCTTATCTTTAACATCTAGACGTCCAGGGTTTTAAAGAAAACATAATACTTTCACACTTCGCGTCATGGTCTTAATTATCATAGCGATATGAGTTATACCTCATTGGAAAGCTTAAGGAAGATAAATTACAGCTAGATAACAGTTAGGCTTCTCGTGCCCAAATGTAAAAGAAAAACAAGAGAAAAAGTTATTTTTATGAAAACGTAGGAAGTTGGAAACACTTGCAGTTATCGAAAGCAGAAAAAATTCAGGCAACGTATACATTAATGTTACTGACGAAAGTAACGGATCTGTTTAGCCTATTGGTGACTTTCTGTATTTCTCTTTGTGAATTTTCTTTCTTTTACAGAGCAGAACAAAAAGACTCATTAGTTTTCAAATTTCTGTTCTCTCGATACAAGTCTCACATAATTTATTGGCGCCCGAACAGGGACCGAATTAGTTTTAATAAAGCCTTGTGGCTAGTGCAAAAAGGAGAAGGACAACTGGGAGATGAAATATTACTGATTGTTCGTAATTAAATCCACAAATGACGAAACTATTCAATATTTACCTACTTCGTGGTAGTACAGATTCTTAAGCATTTTAATACACAACTATACAAGAGTGTTATCATGCAGAGAATCATCATAAAAGTATCATTTAGAAGTGTTATGCTTGCGTCAGTTTGAAAACAGGAAATTTTAGAGAGGTCGGTGAACAGAAATATGAAGTCAGTTTCCCCCTACTTGTTGTCATTGGGGTGCCAGCCTGCGTTATAGATAAGTGCAAATAGTGCAGAAATACCGTGAGAAAAAGTTGTAGCATCACTAGCTTGCCAACAACCTGAAGGTGAGTGAATCTCAATCTGAATTCAGATGCTATCTACATGCTTTAATTGAGGCATTAGCCTGCGCCTCTGACGGAAGACAGACAGGCAAATTGAAATTAAACAAATTAGACCTGCTATTCTATTAATAATCGACAATACTTCGGACCCTTGATGACATTTTATCCATGCAAGCATTAATTGATAATATACGTATGCAATAAAAACAACTGCAGTACGGAAAAACCCTCATTACATTTATATTGTGTCGACTGTTTATGTCAAGTTTGAAGCAGCTAAGTTTAACTGAATGGAAGCAATTTGAACAATTGATTGTTTTAATAAATGAGATGACAA
Organism: Lepisma saccharinum; assembly: GCA_022664845.1. NCBI lineage: Eukaryota > Metazoa > Arthropoda > Insecta > Zygentoma > Lepismatidae > Lepisma > Lepisma saccharinum. Next base: position 48,110 of record JAGDQP010001784.1, on the reverse strand, counting down.
GATTTAACTACAACACCAAGCAACATGGTTCCAGCGCCACTGAGCTAACATAGTCAAGACCTTTCCAACGACACATCTTGTATTTTATTTCATATTTATTTATTCATTCTTTCCAGTACGAACCAAAGGTTGTACGCACCTTTTCTACATCTCATTTTTATATACAACTTGCGAATCTTCACATTTTCTCTACATGGGTACATACCAACTTTCTCCATATCTGGATATACACACTAATACGATTTATGTACACAATACGCATGATTATAACAAGTTGAATAAAAAATAACACAAAGCTAACACAAAGATAGACCAATAAACATTTTTACATAATTCTCTAAATTTCATCATTTATCCTCCACCTCAATTTCTTCCAACGCTCCTCCCTGACCATAGTGGTATACTGCCCCACTGCTTTTATAGTCTTCGTTTCCATCGTTTCCTCCCCTCTTATTGCCCCTAATATTTTACGCTCAGTCACATTTCCCAGAAGTTTTTCTCTGGTTTCCTCCGTTCCCTTACACAAGAAAAGAAGACGTCTTCCACTGTCCTCCTCACCACATAGTGGTCATAATGGTTTACCTTCTTCATTATTTCTTCGCATTTGATTCCAACCACCCAATCTAATCCACGCAATACCTCCCTTTCTTTCTTCTCACAAAGCGAAATATACCTTCCCCACCTTTCTTGCATCTGCCCATGAAATTTCAGGGATACCTTCGCATTGCACTCTGCAATTATCTCTTGTCTGTATATCCGCCATTCGCTCCTTCACCTGCTGCATCTCTACATTATCTATCCTCCTTCCCTCCCATACCCAACCCATACCTATCCTATATAACTCGCTTCTCACCTTCATTACCCACTGCCCTTCATTTCCCTCTTCCATTTGATGATACATGCAATAACTTTTCAATGTGTGTCTGCTCTGCTCACATAATTTTCCCCAGTACTTTATGGCCTGCCATTTCAACATAATTTCCTCCCTATTTACACCCCATTCCCTCAAAACACCGCAACTAGCCGTGCCTACACTGACTCCCAAAAGCTTCTTATAGAAATGTACTTGTATTTGTGTAGCCACCATTCCCCCTTCCATTCCCCATAGCTCTGCCCCGTACTTTAAGGCGCCTAAAATTACCGCCCGAAACATTCGTTCAATCAGCCTGGCTCTCATGCCCGGCATCTTGTGTACTGCCCTCATAAAACCCTCCAGTTCGTATTTCGCCTTGCCTTTACCTAACCTTATGTGCCGTGACCATTTCCCTACCGTTAGCCCTAGATATTGAAAATATTTAACCCGTTCTATCACCCCCCTCCCCCATAAGTCCACTGTTCTCCCCGCCCATACTTGTATCCATTTTTGAAAAACATTATTTTTGTTTTCCTTACATTCACTGTTAATTGAATGCTGTAACAATAGTTCTCTAAATTATTCAAAGCTCGCTGTAATACCTCTTTGGAATTCGCCAAGACAACTAGGTCATCTGCATGCATCAATACCAGAATCTCCCTGTCCCCTACTTTTGGTATATCCTGTCGTCCCTCCATAAGATAACCCGCAATATCGTTTATGAACAGCACAAACAGCAGCGGGGATAACACACACCCTTGTTTCACCCCAAGCGTCGATTTTTGCAACTGTGTAACCTTATTCCCTTCGCATTTCACACAAAAGAATACTTTATTATACACTGCCTGCAATTCTCTTATCGTTTGTGCTGAGACGCCCTGCTCCCACAGCTTTGGCCACAAAATATGCCTATTAACTGTATCAAATGTCTTCTGAAAATCCACAAAGCACGCATACAACTTTCCCTACATCTTGTAGCTATTGAGATTTAATTTCTGGACACGGACAACGAGTAAGAACGACAGACGAACACCATGAACGGAATTATAAGGTCCCTTCTGCTATAGCTTCGCTATCAAGAGACCTAAAATGTTTGGGACTCGCTAAAAAATTCGGTCACCTCCTTTTGGCCTTGAAAGTAACAATATTATACGGAAAATATGGAAAGCATCTAGGAATATCCCTTCAGAAGTTGACTGTTAACTTTACAAATGACCCTCGTACATCATGGCCTTTGAAAAATTATTTAAAAAATGTGTTGATATAACTTATATTAATATCATTGTAATGTTCAGTCATACGGTTCAATTACCACTTGTAGCTTCTACCGCAACTTAATGGTACAGATCATTACGAGTTACCTTTATCGAGAACGCAAGGAGACAGGTCCCTTTGCCTTAGTTCAAGAAACCATCCTGGTATTCTTCTGGTGTAACTAAGGAGAAACAAGCAACCTAACTTGAAAATTGCCCTAAATGGACTTACCGGATGAGAACTCTCTTATCTGATGGAACAATTATTAGATCCAATTTTTTAGACAAGATAGAGGTTAGGAAAGAACTTCGTATGTGAAGGCTACGGCAATATTTATACGCAAATATATTCAAATTTATTTGAACAATGAACATAATCATAGTTTGTTGTCATGATATGGACTGTGTATAGATTATACACAGCTTGTCGCTGCAGTATCAGAAGTTACGAACTATTCCCAACTCTACATAATATTATATTAAACATTTTGTCTTCACTCACCAGTAGACTATAGCTTCCAAAGTTTACAACACTTCTTCCTGTAATGAATAGAATGTTTCTTTTATTTTTAGCATTCGTTCTAAACATATGAAAAACTGATATAGTAGAAAAACTCGATGCCTACTTATGACGATTCCTTGGCCACTCGCAACCACAATCTCTACGTAATGATACTGGACTGATTGTCTACTGTCGAACGATAGACTTAAGAACAAACATTTAAGCTCGGTCGTCCAATTCGAGTCTAAACTAATATGAACCAAATGTTTAGTTCTAACTCAGTTTATTACGCTTGTTATCACTGTGTGTTATCATTTTGTATTTAAGTCGTAATTCTTAACTCATGCATATACTTGACTGTGCTTATTATAGTACATCCTGTCAATAATATTTACGTTCTTTGCAGGAATTAAGACTTAAATAGAAATAAGCGGGCCTTACAGCGATAACAAGCGTAAAAACTTAGTTAGAATTGAAAATTTGGTCAATATTAGTTTAGAATGGAAGTGCACGATCGGGGTTAACTATCGACTCCGCTCCCTGGCGTCATATATTCATTATTTTTTAATAACACCGATCAGTCCACTATCGCTTTTAGATAGAGGTCAATGGTCACGGGGTCTACTTTTCTTCAATTTCGGGAGACCTGCAATGAATCTACAGTACAAGATCAAGGAATACTATTGGCTGATATCGAATCTAATTGACTTTTATGTTAAATAAATATTTTCTATATAGCATTTATTGAATTCATTCGTAAAATATGCTGCGACCACAAAGTTTTTTTTTCTTTTTTGTTGTTTCGGAAAATAACATAACCTTAATCACATGCATGGATCTCGATACTTCTAGTGACCCGAAATTGAAGCCAGCACAAGCCATGATCACCTGGAAGATGAAATTGATTAAAAAAACAATTGAGCATCACGTTCCGTACAATGCCTTCTTTAAAATATTACAATCTTCCTTAGCTAGATCTACATCCATTCTTTGCTTCCACACCCCCAGGCATAGGCCAACCAATAAGATGCAAGTAAATCCCATTTTACCAGGCAAGATTAATCGAAAACCGGCGTCACGTTGACCAAACATAATTGTATTTGGCCAGTCTATCCGTCTTCCGTATCTAAATCCATGAATCACATGCAATGAAATACTAATATTTCCAAGGAAAAGACGAGGAAATTTTTTACTCTTTTTTTTTCGATGCGAAAAGTGTTTGCATAAAATATTACTCTAGAATTTTAAGAGTTGTTTTTAACGAGACATTCTTGCTTTTGATAGAAAATATGATCTTTTTATATAAGATTCAAATGCTTTACGGATTTAATTTATTCTTAAAACTTGTGAGGGCGATTTGTCATCTTTTTAAAGAGTGGTTCACAATGCATCATGGGTACTACCCAAGTTTGTTATCCGCCATTTATTACCGCGAAGGTTATATAAAGACAAAGCTCTACTGTGAAGTTAATCACGTTTAGTTAAGAATGACAACAGAAGACCTGATAACTTTTCTTAATGACAATAATATTCCAGAAGACATCAGGAGGAAGATATACCCTCACGGGACGAAAGAGATCCTTTTCAGTTTTTTTTTCTTAGTTTCTTGGGTAGCGTAGGCTCGCTAGCTGGAAGGTAGCAGGTTCGTTGCCCACTGTAGTCAAGATTTTAGCATTTGTAAGAACATTAATTTGTTTCTTATTACTTATAAATAATGGCTCCCTATTGCTTTCTTTTACATTTTCAACATTTTATTGCGTCGTTTTCTTGTTCAAAAGATGAATAATTCATATAAAAAGATTATATTCCTAACAAAGATTATATTCAAATTCCAGTAACATGAGAACACAAGATATGACGACTGTATTGATGCGATACAAAAATACTAACAAGCAAGAGAAAATATTTGTTACTAGACTGTTTCGTTTTTTATATTTTCTCTTTAAACATTTGAGTAGTACAGGGAAAGGAGGAGGTATGTGCATGAAGGATGATTTTTAGTAAAACGTATTTTAAAGACTAAAGGTCGCTTTAGACGGCCGCATTTATGCTACGATGAATCTTACGATTAGCAGTAGTGCCAGAGTGTGAAAGCAAGAATGCTACAATAGAGCAAGATATTATGTTATAAATCCATATCTCTTTTTCTTTTTACACTGGCACACTGCTTTCGCTAAGATCCGTCGTACGAGAAATTGTATCGTCTAAAGCGACCTTAACTCTCCCAATTACACCCATGTAGTTTTAAAAACCACTATAACTTGGTGATTATTTGTGTCTTTGGATTAGTAATTTCTGATGTGTTAACTGTCATTGTGTACTACCTGTTACGAGGGGAAACTCATTTGGAAATACCTCCTTTCCCTGCACCTAACTACTGTAGAATGACCGATCATTTTGCGAAAAGACGAAGATTCTTGCTTGTAATTCCCAGCTTGTCTTGTCTTGTCCTTTTTCAATTCTCTGAGCTAAATTTGTAAGCTCAATTGAGAGAAACAAATGTTTAATATATTGCACTTGTAATTCAAACAGTCATACACTCATTAGATTGTAGTTCTTGTCGTTGTCATAGTTGCCTTCTCTAGAACTTTCCAAACAAGCTTCTTGCACACTCCATGGTCACAAATTTGGATGATATTTTCACTTCCGCTTTATCTTCTTTTAAAAACAGAAGTTTCACAAACAGAACAAATTATTAGGAGAACTACCTGCAAAAAATTGAACACTAAAGGAGCTGAAAATTTATGAAATTTGTTTAAAAAAAAAAGGCTTTGTACCATAGCATCAACAACATTAAATCCCGCCTTCCCTATTTCGAATTTTCTGCAATTCTTATTTCCCCATGGATGTAAATACGGTAGACGAATTGACTGGTCAAATACAATTAAGCTGGGTCAACTTGAAACCGGTTTTCGATTAATCTTACCTGGATGATTGGGATTAACTTGCGTCTTATAGGTTGGGCTATGCCTGGGTGTGTGGAAACAAAGAATGGAGGAAGATCTAGCTAATTAAGAGAGGAGGAAGATTGGAATATTTTAAATATAGTATTGTACAGAACGTGATGTTCAGTTGCTTTTTAATCAATTACACCTGCCAGGTACTTATAGCTTGTGCTGGCTTCAATTTCGGGTCGCTAGAAGTAGATCCGTCTACCGTATTTACATCCATGGTATTTCCCAGCTACTATTATCTTCTGAAACTCTGCAGTGTTGCAGGATCAGTATGCGAACTATTAGGGTTGATTTTCATGAAAGCTTGCGTTTTGTGATTTGGGTGAATAGCCAATTGAAATACGTGTTACACTTACCTTACAATAAAACACGTGTTTTAATTGGCTATCCACCCAAATCTCAAGCAAAAGCTTTCATGAAAATCAGCCCTTACAGACGACAACGCCCGCACCTATAATTGTCGCTAGTATCGACAGTTGTACGCAAAAACGTCGCAGAATCACTTCTTATTTTACTTCTGTGGGCCTCCCAAATAACAAGGTAAACTCACTTTAGGAGTTTGGAACATGGCGGCTTTAACAGATGGAAGCCGCTGACATTTTTAGTGATTAATTTGCATAACTTCATAGTGTTTTCGGACTTCACTCCTAGAAAATTGATCAAGAAATGTATTATAGTGATTCAAAGTTTCATACAATAGTGCTTCAAGGTGAAATTTAAAATTGATAGTGAAATATACATCAAAAAGTGACTGTGACTAGAGTTTAAGAGTGAACTGACGCCTATGGCAGACTGTAACCATAGCAACTTATAAATAACTGACCTTAAAACATCAATTATTAAGACTGATAGACTGTAAAACTCTATTATATTACAAATATTATTAAAAAATAGCAATTTTTAAAACGAATGCGCAATAGACGGGCATAATTAGCCAAGTCTGCTCTAGAATAAGAATACGAATAAACTCACTTTCCTCAGTTCAGTACGTTCGGTCAATCACGTCGTTTTTTTTTTTTTTTTTTGTTTAGCGATCAGTGCGTTGATAGGCACATGCGTGGTTGAATAGAAGAAAACTTTTAAGTGTGAGAAATTTAACTTTAACGAAGAAATATTCATGCATTCCGCACCTGAGAGCAAATACTTTTTTCCGTTTTACTTCAAAGGTCGTAAAATTCAAGGTTATCTGTTTTATAAGTTAAAGTAGTTTCAATCTTTTTTCTCTCCTGATGACCCCATCATCTTGTCGAAGTAATGACTGTGCGATGTACCGAGGAGACTTTTTTCTTTACTATTTCTCTTTGGAACTATATTTTATGTTTAAGACTGCGTAAAATCTCAAGGATGTTCTGAGAGGTTATAAACAAAAATTGTCCAAAAAACATATTTTCCTATGGTTGGTTTATTTTGTAACTGCTCTGAGCGTTAGGTAAATGTGCGATGATATTATGTAGGTTCGTTCACTCTACAGTGCTAAAGCCCAGTGGTAGAGCCTTGGTTTAGTATTCGGGATGTCGTGGGTTCGATCCCAGCGATCGACCATACTGACTGAAGTTTTTCCTCAGTCAATACAGGCAAATGCCGGGATGGCACCTTCAACATAGACCCTGGCCGACACCTTAACGAATTCTTTCCCCTCCCCTATCCCGGCCTGAGCCTTAGATGCTTAAAGGTCATAAATACAATTTAATCCAATGATACGGACACAACAAAGAATGAATAAATCCAAAATAATTTCCATTCCGATTGCGATTTCGGGAATAAGGAAGAGATAATTAACAAATGATACACGCTTTACAAGCCCTTATGTATTAATTTTAATATAACCTTGAACACAAACCATGTTAATTTCTGACAATCTTAGAGCTTGAAAGTAACTCAGTCTAATCTGACCACAAAAAAATGAGATGAAGTACCAGAAGAGATGAATCTTCAAGTGAAATATAGAAAAAAAAAACATAGAAAGAAAGGAAGAGAGAGAGAGAGACCTTGTTCTTGCAAACAATTTCGTAATCTCTTCAAGGTCATTTTGGCCATAATTCCGGAAACTAGCTGGAACATCCTCTCTCTGTAGCACGAGACACACAAGAAAAACACCATTTCCTTTAGAATGCAGAGAATATACAGAAGATGAAGTGGAGTGAGGCCCAGAAGACATCCGAAAGCAAAGAAAAGATAGCCAAACGAAAAAGAAGAATGAATAACATGTCACGGTCGTACACAAAGAAACAACACTATGAATGCATAATTTGAAACGATACCATCCAAATACAAGAAACAAATTGTTAAAGGAAGAACCAATATACTTGGAAACGACCATTGAAGACCTTGTTATGAAGCACATTTTGTACAAGATTACAAATACAAGTACATAAAACGTGTACAGGGAAGTTGTTGATCAAAGATGGTAAATCATCTTCCCGATGTTCAAGGTTTTCGATTACCTAGAAAATTCTTCTAAGATCAGATTTTGTTCGAGATATTAATGGATTTATTCATATTTTTAAAGATCAGTCAAAGTTACAGAAAATCGACGACCAATTGAAAACTTCATTCGGAAAAGGGCCCAAGTCCATATTTTACCGATTGTGATTTTTTTTTACTGATTCTGGTGCTTTACATAGCTATTGATATCTGTGTCAAAAAGAGGATCCCAATTTCTGCTGCTTCCACATGAAAATGTATTATTAACATTTTAAATCCATGTGATTTGGAAAGGAGTCCAAGTACACGGAGTTGTGCCTTTCTTCAGATCACAGTGCGAAAAAAATCATTTCATGGACTTGGGCCCTTAATCGAATGACGTCTTCAATTGAATACACTGGAGTCAATTTAATAAACAAACCCGGTTCCTTTTATCTTATATCCGAACCCACTTTTCTGGTTTTCCGGTTTCTCTAGGAAATCCCGTTTCTTATTCACAACCCGATTTCTTGTTTTCGATTAAACATCCATCTTCTGTTCTTAAGTCTTTATTGGAAATAATGCTCCGATGGGTCTCAAATCAAATGTTGATGCTATTCTGTTACGTATTTTTAGTTTAGGAAAGAAAAAGCGAAAACCAGGTTCTGAACAAAAGCGCTAAACGTTTGAAGAAGATCAACAAATACCAGATATTTAAAAGAAAACACCAGACGTTGGAGTTTGAACTAACGGACCAAGACCTGGGGTTTGAATTAAAGTATCAGTCACTGTAGTTTGAACTAAGGTTACCAGACTATACTGATTCCCAGGGACAGTCTTCGAATCTTTTCTTTTGTTTCCATGTAAATTTAGACCACGTAAATTCCTTAAATCTGTACGTGTGTCCCTAAATTTACTCCTGTAACGAATTCCAGCAGTGTTACTTTGTGTAAACCAATAAACTCTAACTAAAAATGATACGGGACTGTGAAGCCACGTAGCGGGGAGACACGTACCCCCAGTTTTATAATCGACGGCTAAGCTTCTAGTCAGCGCTAAGTTGGCTAGAAGTTTAGCGGTCGATTGTAAAACTGGGGGTAAGTGTCTCTCCGCGTATGAGTCGACCTCAACTTACCGCTGGCTAGAAGCTTAGCGGTCGATTGTAAAACTGGGGAGTTAATCTTGTTTGTTTACCTCCAGTCTAAACCAATATGGACGAAATTTTCGGTTCTAAGTGTTTTACCTTGATGTAGATGTGCGGCCCGATTTCTATTTAGGTTTTAATTCTTACAAAAAATAAACTAAAATAAAAATAAAAATAAATGAATTATTATTTGCATTATTATCCATTAGGTGCAGAGTACGGTATACGAATAGCTCAGGGGTCATTCCACGAAAATTCACCGGGCTATGGTTGCCGCACCATTTTTAAAAAATCTGGAAATATTTTGTGTTATTCATATGTACTTTAAAGTAACAAAAACAAGTTTCGATTTTCTTTTACTCCAACAGGGGGGGGGGGAGGGAAAGGAGAGGCAGTCATAAAAATATTCTCATGGGACGTCTACCCGCCTCTTTGAATAACTGGAGTTCCGTAAGAGATATTGAAATGAAACAAAAAAGATCTTTTCTTTAAACCACAAGCTTTAATTTCAATGACTTTATTTAATTCTGATAACAAAAGAGTTACAAAATATGGCCTTGAAAATGCGCATGTTTTTGTATTTTGTGCAATTTTTGATCACCAAAAAGTGAGCCTAAATTTTGGAGTACCCCCTTTTCATTTTCTTTTTCTACAAAATGACTACACTGAGGTCATTATATCCATAGTATTTGATTTGAAATTAAGTGTTCTCCTTTACGGTAAACAATGTATAAACACAGCCATGTATGTCAAATTTATAAAGTTCAAGGTCATTTATCTCAAAAGGAGATAATTTTAAAAATCTAATTTTTTTACCAAGGAGGCCCTAACCTATTTGGATTTACTCGCAACCCAATTTAGAGAAATGAATTTTCAAAACTTGGCTTATGCGCCATTTTCAGGAACATTTATTACTGCAAAATGCCCTTCTCTATAGCCATTAAAACTCGTTTTGCAGTCAATTTAATCATTTTGGAATTTAAATCTTGTATACAACATTTTATGTTGCGAAAGGTTTGCTGAGCGAGTCATCCATATGTAAATTGGTTACATAAATCGACACTAAGCTATGTCATAAATCAATTCAATTCGACACGAAACGAATGAAACGAATTAATCCAAGGGAAATGTATCATTACATTTTCTCCATGCCCATTTTCACGATTTTATCAACCATAAAGACACAAGCGACATAGTCATCGAGTATTGTTGGGTGCTAACTTTCATTTAGTCGCATCTTTGATATGACAAAAGCATCATTTCAAGCAACATTACAAACGCTTTGTGTTCTGCTATTAAAAAATTCCTTTCGGCATCCCTACAGGCTGAGGTAGATTTCGAAGTGTTTTTGATTGAATTTATTGGGGTAAGTACAGAATAAAAACTCTTTAAGTAAATATACTTTTATCATTTTATTTTCATTATAAAATTATAAATACGGTAACTACCTAATAGGTAACTAATTATCGTGCAAACGTTTTGTTATTAGAACTGAATGCAGTGATATTCCAATTGAAATTAACAGGCCCAATGAAACCCGCCACTTTATATACCCTTAACGAAATATGAGCACTATCGAGAAACTAGTTATTGATTTATAGATTAATCATCAAGAGCTTTTCAACGTTACCCCACAAGACTTGGTTTTAAACATTTCGAATTTCCACCCCACCCTCACTCGTACCCCACAACCCCTGAATCGTTGGTGTCACCGTAAACTTCTTAGGGAGTACTGTAATTTATGCAGACAAAAGTTTCCCTATAAACTCCATAGGGGCTGATAT
>JAGDQP010001784.1:21123-37117 GCA_022664845.1 Lepisma saccharinum | reverse complement strand
TTGGGCCGATTTTGCTCATTAACGAACTTAGTCGAGCTATTTAGCCTACAAATAACATAATAAAATTTGGTTCAAATATCTTCAAAATTATGGCCGCTAGCGTGTAATTATATAAATATATATTATATATTTTCAAAATTTCAACCCCCTCCCCAACCACCCCCTTGGGCCGATTATGCTCATTAACGAACTTAGCCGAGCTATTTAACCTAGAAATAGCGTAATGAAATTTGGTTCAAATATCTTCAAAATTATGGCCGCTAGTATATATATATATGAGACGTGGTACCGATCTCAATAGATAGATTCTTCTTCGAAGTTTACCTAAAAGTGGACCGCACAACAATAAGAAGCGTATAAAACTTAGTTTAAACTGAAAATTCGGTCCACATTGGATTAGACTGGAAGTGGACAAACGAGTTTAATTATTTGTTCTGGCGTCACTAAGCAGTCACTCCAGTATCGTTATGTAGAGCTCAATGGTGTAAACGAATCAGTATTTCTGAGAATAGATTGTGAGGCTTTTAGCTTTTGTTTTATTCTTTTTGTGGTGAATAACAAGCAAATTAGGTTACGCAGTAAAAAAAGAGTTTGTTAAAATTGAGATAAAAATTCTTATCTGTGCACCAAGAAACAATTTTCTTAAAAATGAGATATCACTCGTAGGGCCCAGAATTTTGGCAAAATACCTTTTCGTCTTCGTTGCGAATTATCGGCATACACATAATAGGTAATCTTTTTACTCACCGTGCGAGTGTTTAAAGAGGTTTTTCATTTATTTTTTTTGTCTATTTTACCTTCTGTTGCCTATTTCTAAACATAATTCCTTTTTCTGCCTTTTAATGTATTTTAGCCATAAATATGTTTTGGCATTAAACACAAACAAAACTATAGCAACACTGCCTTTGTCAGCTTAAGTTGTCTCCTAGCCGTGAATCCAGGGGGAGACAATTGTGACTAGGGCTGATTCTTTTAGTATTTAGGCTGACCTTGTGTATCGCCTCCCATTTACCGTCACCCTTCACCGCTTCATTAAATATTTTTTCTATCTCTGGTACAATTCATGGCATTAAGACCTGTCACTGGCTGATAACCTGGCAGCTCACGCATACTGCGCTACATTGCCAGAAGCAATAATAAAACTTGAGAAGGAAGGCGAGAAGCTGGTGACAATGATGGATATTGTGTGAGAAACAGTAAACAAACTGTTGGAAGTGTCAGTACAAATGTAAGCCTGTAATGGGTCCAAATGAGGATCGAGAGTAAATTAAAAACATATGCAGAGTACTTAAAGGTGAACATTAAATTGTCGTTGATACGAACCCATCAGTACTTTCTTTTATGTATGCTCCTCTTTCTTGTGTGGACATTGAGAGAGCATTTTCAAAAGTGAGAACAGTTCTCAGAGACAGAAGACTTAATGTTTGTTTGAAAACTTGAAGAAATATCTTGGGGTGATGTGCAACCAACAAAGAACATCGTGATGTAATGTAGAATGATATGCTTAATCTAGGATATTAAAAGAAATTAGGGTAAGTCATAGTTTTTAAAATTATGCCTTTTTTAAGTGTCTATTTCAGCAATAGTAAATGCCTTTTTGCCTACCCTTTTGGAGGAAGGAATATATTAACAAAGACTAATTTCTTGTAGAGCGATTGCATATAAAAATATAGTATACGAAGAATCTGTGTTGCGATGAGAGAGAGAGAGAGAGAGAGAGAGAGAGAGAGAGAAACATACAAAGATGAGCTGTCCTCTAATAAGTATTTAAAAACTCCATACTTTGGCTCTGAGAAGTAGAAAAGCGTCTTAAAGACTCAGGCATAAATATGTCTGGTTATGGTGCAGGAATTTATCCTGGGAGGGTTACAGGAACCCTTTGCTTATGCCTTGTTTACATTACTAACATCTTACCATAGTTAACGTTAGCTAAGATCATTGTAGTAATGTAAACGGTAGTTACCGTTAACGCGGGTTTCAATTTTAACCAGCGTCAACTTACGACGGCCATCTTCTTGCTTTAGTTATCTGAACGCAAGATGGCCGTTAAGCGCAGCTCACTTGGTGAGTTTATTTCTTTCTTTATCGAAATATATAACATCCTAGTGGTGCGTATCACTTTTAAAGTATAAAAGAATGATGGCAGAACTAATCTACAAAATATCAAGCTACAATAAATTCATTTGTGTTTACTTTTTTTATAATTTAAACATCTACTGTGTAACCTTAGAGTATGGAAAAAAATGATTCCTTACTCTAAGCCTGTAACCTGGTACTTTATTGACAATGGCAGTACAAGCACGATAACCAAGTTAAGTTCTGTAGTCTAAACGAAGTTATCAATTATCGTAACGATCTTAGTAGGGCATTATTAGTCAAAAAATCACACCGACCAAGGAAAAATGGACAGAACACTCCACACAGAGTAAGGAAATATTTAGATAGTCTCGAATACCCTAACGATGCCAAAAAGCGTCTCCAATGTGCACAAGGACTAAGGCACTGGACTTGTAATGAATGGGAGAAAATATGTTTCAATATATGTTATGAATGTTGATGATATGTTCGGCGTTAACCTAGGGAGATGTTCAAGTTGAAATGTGCAAATCATTCGATGCCTATCATGGTTAGGGGTGTAATGTATGTCTTCGGAACTGGTACACTTAATAAAGTAGAGGAAATAATGCAGAAAGACACACACGAAACATTCTTCAATAGCGACTACTCCCAGAGATTGTAGCCTGATTTGGTGACGACCCATTCATCTTATGAATGATGGAGGGCTCTGCCCCCAAGCTAACAGTGTCAAAAAACTATTATTGATGTTGAAAGCATAAGTGGCATGTAATAAAATGAGGAAGCAATTCATTAAAAGTAATTCGAATTATTTTGAAACATATTATGTCGATGCAATTTTGTACAAAAAAATAAAATTTAAGGAAATTGAATACTGAGTGTAATAATGTGAACACATCTGTAAATTAAATGAGAATGCTGATAATTATTTCTTTGTACACAGATAACTTTTTTAAAAAAATAACTTATTTTACTGTGGTCCAATCTAAGGTAGATTAAATGTTGACGGGTATATGTTAAATCCTTTCGTGCGTGCTTGTGTGTGTATGTGTAGTCGGGAAAAGGATATCACATGGTCTTATCAACACCAAAATTTGATCTTTGCGCGGACTGAAAATTACCCCGGATTCATGGTAATAAAAACCTGATGTAATTGTAGGTTGAACAAAAAGACAAACACCGAAGTTGAATGATAAACACAGTAGGTTTTGACCAGGATCTCGAAAAAAACGCATTTTTTCAACCGGAACAAGGACAATTAAAATTATACTAATTATAAATGTAGCCGATGACAACGTAATAAAATGCGTGAATTCTTTAACCTTTAAAAGGCCAAGGAAGGATCCATCGAACCCCTTAGGTACTCCTTTGTTTTGTAATGTTTGAATTTAAATGGAGAATCTAAACACGAGCAAAGAACCTGCCACCTTTAGTCATCAGACTAAACACGGACATGTTAATGCAGGTTGTTGAACCGAAATCTTCCATAAGCTTCTCTGTATCTGCTTTAGTTGCGGTGCTACCGTAAATTCTTGAAACTGATAAAGCTGACCAAATGGAAAATACCTGTCATTGTCGGTCATCAGTTAAAAAGCGGTATAAACCACGGTTTCTGAACCAAAATCCGAAACCAGTTTCTCGTTACCTTTTTATGGTTGGAGTTCTATCTAGTCTGTGTTCAGAAATTTTACCAGGATTTTCAGTCGGTTTGGTGGTGTAATAGCTGATTTTCATGAAATTGTTTGTGATTTGGGTGAGTAGCCATTTGAAACACGTGTTTTATTGCATATTTTATTGTAACATAAATGTAACACGTGTTTCAACTGGCTATTCACCCAAGTCACAAGCAAAGCAAGCAACGCAAGCTTTCATGAAAATCAGCCCTAAATTCAAAATTGGGAGGGTGTAAGGAAGAGTTTGTGCATAGTTTCTGTCAACTTTTAGCCATAAAAAGTTTTAAAGTTCAATGTATGTGTGTGCTAAAGGATTTAAGGGAGTAACATCTCCAATTAAGACTCGTAGGTTCTCTGCCTACGTTACTGGCAGACAGAGAACAAGGTGACCATTTATTCAAAGATTTGTTGGACACAATGCATCAATAAAAGTATTCATTTTTCGATGGGAAGGAAAGTCTGTTAAAAGTTAAAATATCTAATTACCAAAACTTTCAGATTTCATTTTAAAAAAATAATTTGTTATTCGAACCCAATGACCTCTATGTAAAAGCAATACTGCACTGACTGCTGTCATCGAAAATATCACGTATATATATACCAGCGAGCGGAGAGGACGCTTAATATCGTATGTGCACTTACAGTCTAAATCAAAATGGACCAAATTTTAGGTTCTAACTCACTTTTTTACGCTTGATATCGCTGTGCGGCTTGTTTTTTAATTTATGTCTTATTTCTTGCACAAAAAGAGTAAATATTATTTGCAGTATTTTCTATTATATGTAGAGTACGGTGTACTATTACACGAATAACTCAAGAATTAAAACATAAATAAAAAACGGGCCACACAGAGAAAAGAAGCGTATAAAACTGAGTTTGAACTGAAAATTTGGTCCACATTGTATTAGACTGGAAGTGGACAAACGAGTTTAAATATTTGTTCTGGCGTCTATCTTTTGACACTAAGCAGTCACTCCAGTACCGTTTACGTAGAGCTCGATGTCCGTACCAAATGTTTTCTTAATTGAACATCAGTATTTAGACATCGCAAACCAGATAAACATTTTGTGCTCTGGGTACTTTGCATGAAAGACTAATGGAACACACATTTTAATTTTGTATTGTGTAACGAGGAGGCCTTGATTTTTACTTTAAAGGAGAATATTTATCCTTCTTTTCTCTGTCGTGGACGAGTGGTGGTGTGATTAATGCAATGCAAGGTGAAAGCAGAAAGCTGTTACTTCATAAGCAATATTTGTATGAAGGTCTTTTAAAGGTGGTGACAAAAAGGATTTCTAAAATATTCTTTCTCCTGGATTAGGAAACTGTATTCAAACTCTTTTTCACCTAATTTAATTTTTTTTTTAAATTTCTTTTCCGTAGATATTTCACAAACTAGAATAATGTGCCTAACGATTAAATCTCCAAGTCATAGATAAAATAAATAATATGTACCGGTAGCGAATTTCCAATTATTTTTTTTACATGCCACCTGGTGTTAGTTAAGTCGAACTAGGAATAAAGTTATGTTAGTAAGCCATGCGCAATATCTAAGCTTCTAATCTATTGCAAGCAAATGAAGTGAAGAATCAGATACCATTATCATGCATCCGGCCGGAGCCAAAGTTGCCTAAAGGACTTAAAAATATATTAAAATGTATAATGGTGCATGCCATAAGTATTTTTGTTTCAATGTTTAAGATCTAAATGAACATAACAAGTCCCGCAGCGATAACAAGCGTAAAAACTAGGTGAGAACCGAAACTTTGATTCATATTGGTTTAGAATGGAAGCAGACGGTCTTCCCTTCATATGAATAATTGTAGATATAGATGTAATAATAAGCAGACGATGCTAATTCTCCCCTCCACTCCCTGGCTTAATATATTAATTAAATCTTTATAATCACATCGATCAGTCTAGTATCGCCTTTAGATAGAGGTCATAGGAAGAGGGAGGAGGAGAGAGACGATAGTGTGATCTACGAATGCACTTGATAAGCAATGTTGCCAGAACAAATAGTTTGAAGACTACCAAAAAAGAACAAAAAAAATACCACTGTAAAGTTATTGTTCTGTGACTTATACATGCACTTACAGAAGTAAATGGAGGTTAGAGTTGTAAGAAATAATAGCTCTTACCTCCATGATAATTGTTACACTGTACGCCTAATAGTTAGATAACCAACATGACAGTATAAATATGAGCCAAAACATGACATGTCAGGATATTTCTCCACTTGGAGGAAGAAAGAATTGATTCATTCAGCATCATTAAGATAATCACGAGATAGGTAGGCAGAAATCATATTCTCGTCTTGTTCAAACACACACACAAATTGAAAGAGATAGAGAGAAAGCTACAATGTAAGAAAACGGGGAGTGAAAAAATATAGGACAAAACAAGGAAAGAGGGAAAGGAAAATGGCGGAAGACATGGAAATAAATGAAATTTTAACGCTTTTGAATACACAGTCTGCGTCCCTTTCCCCTGGGAATCTAACCAAGAACCTTGAAAATGAGAGTCTGACATTCTGACCACTTAGTTACACAGACCATAATAAATGTGTAGTTAAATCAGCCATTAAACTCGATACTGTCAGCGAGTTACGCCGTATACCCTCTGATTAATCTTACGCATTAATGTATATCTTCTGCTAAGATGCGTATACCATTTACAGTCGTTTCGTTTATTTATTTATTTAATTTACCTGTTCCGGTAAAATTACTACGGTCAAATATTTTTGGTGAAACTTGTCAAAAAAAAAGTTGAGAAGAGAAGGATATAACTACAGGATATGGATCAGTATATTATTGCTATTTTTTAACTACAATAATACTCTTGTAGAAATGTGGACAATGAATACTGTCAATTTGAGCAGACATTTTGTGTGCAGGTCTTGAGTAATATGAGATTTGACTTATGTTTTCAAAAGCAAGGTAGAAGTTTCACTTTTCGATATATGGAGTAAGTCCCAGCATACTATACTGAATAGATTTATAAAGGATGGAACAAATAAGACTTATGTGTTTACTCCAGAAGCCAAGTGATTCAAGTGAGAGCTGACGAACAGAAAGAAGTAAGAGGTAATCTTTTAAATATAACCCGAAATATGTGTGACACAAAACTGTCACATTTTATGCGAAGAAACCTTGGACCTTAACATATTTCGGGTTCTATCATAGAAAGATTGCCTTGAACGTTTTTTTTCTTTTAATGTCAGTTGTATCCCTTGCCTACAGAGTCTAAAATTCGACATAAAGAATTGTAACTGAATTTGAACTGATATAGATGCTTTGTAGTTGCTCAAAAGTCGCAACAATCTTGTTTCTCGTTCCCTCAATGCAACAAATTATGCATATAATATCATTGTTATTTTCTCCCTAGAAGATAATTAAAGTATTTGGCGTTCTCTCTTGTTTATGAAGAAATTAACTTATTCTTTCCCTATATTTAGTTAAAAAATGATCTCTGTTTGAAGATCCATAAATTTAGCGTATACCCTGTGAAAAGTCTGGGAGTACAGCACTGCACGCGCGAATGACATTTCGTAGCATTGTTACGTAACACATGTGTAGTGTAAATACAACTTCGAAATCTCTATTTACGAGCTCCGACCTTGGGTATTTGGTTAAGGCGTCAGTTTGTTGAGTGAAGTTACCCGGATTCAAATCTCGGCGGGTACGAGTATATTTTTTAAAAATATATTTCTATCTCTTCATATTTATTATTAATAATTGCTTTCTTGCATTTATCGGAGATTATCCTAGATTAGTGACCATGGATTAGGGTAGGTTAGGTAAGGTCAGATTCGTTTATGTATCTTTCCACTTTCGTTTCGTTCTTTCAAAATACATTTCTATCTGTTTGTGCGAACCTGACCTAACCTAAACTCCGCTAACACATGCTCACTGAAATTGCAAGAAAACTATTATTATTAATAAATGTTAACACATCGTGACACATTTTGACAAAGTGGATACTGGACCACAGGAAAAATCCTTGGAAGGGATTTACAAAAGCTATGGCAAGTAGAAAATTTGAAGCAAATTCTACGACTCCCCTAACTTTGTAAAGTATACTCAAATTCACAGAAATGCCCCATTAACAGGGGAATAAGGGAGAAATTCCCCCTGAGAGTTTGCGTTTGGGAACACATATAATGCATAATATTAATTTTATCTCTTTTTTTTTTTTCATATCAACAACATATCTTCCCCCCTGTAAAAATACCTTAATTCGCACACTGTGGCAACCTTAAAGAGTTTTTCCAGGTTTTGTTCTCAATAAACACCGGGATGATACCATCAACTTAGGCCCTGTCCGTATTCTTCCAGTACAGACCCAGCAAGCCAAATGCCAACCAAAACGGCAAATGATCGGGGATGTTGATCGGGCCGGCGTCGGGGATACGTAGAACCCAGACTAGTAGTCAAGTAGATGGGGGATGGTCGGCGTGCAGCCACAAGTGGTGTTTGGTGGTCGGGCCATTTCCGAGCCGCCGTCGTTCTCTCACTTGTCAGCATAGAGGCGAAACTACAACCAATCCCCAGCACTTGATGGTGGGGAAAAGATGGGGCCACGTCCATTGCCTTATGTCGGGAACAGGTGGCTCCGCGCCCATTTCCTGATAGCCTGGAAACAAGCGGGACCCGTCTTGATGGTCGGGAAATAAGCGAGTCACCACCCCCTTCCTAGCGGTCTAGAAAAGGCTGGGGGCCCGGCCATTTTCCGACCGTTTTAATCTGAAAATTTTGTAACTATTGTATCGGCATTCCGTTACAAAGAATTCTGCCTGTTGATCTAGAATATTGACAGAAGAACCTATTCGACGTATTTCAGCTCAGCTGGAGTGGCACTGGTTATGTTTTTGTATTTTGTATTTTCTAGTTCAGAATTATGAATTGAAATGTCAAAACTTGGAGATTTTAGGGGTCGTCTTTTATTGGATGATTAGTATAAATGTATTGTGTTTGTAGTAAAACATGAAATGAGGAAACGTGCTTTATATTTGTTAAAAACAAAGGTGCCTGTGTATGTGGGATCAGAAACTTATAATTTATTACTAGCTATTGCTCGCAGCTTCTTTTGACTCAGAAGTCGTCTTCGAGTATCGGGCTGTATGGTCTAGTGAATACCAGCTATTCTAAGGGTATCAGGTTCGATCCCATATCATGCCAGCAATTTTTTCTGTTTTTTTAAAATAAGAAATGACCTTTCTTCCCGTGATTCCACAAGACCCCTTCCCCTGTGGGCGGTGTTTACCCCAAAAGTTTCGACAAATTCTCCCAACTTTATAATTTTTGCAGTGAGAAATGGATAGAAAACCGTACAAAACTTCACTTACACCCTCCCAATTTTGACTTTAGACCCGCTAACTGAAAATCCTGACGGAAACCCTGCATTTTGTTTTCATTTTTACTTTCGAAATATGCCCTTGTTATGCTTCTTACCGAACATCAGTGAAATAGGTTAGTTAAAGCAAGATTAGCCATAAATTTCAAGTTTCTAGCTTAAACCATTTGGCCTGGGCGTTGATTTGTCAGCCAGTCACAACTAACGACGTCTGTTTATATACAGAGAAAATGTTATTATTAATAATAATATTATTATAATCATTATTCTTTTCATGATATTATATTACAAATTCAAATTACCTTATTCTCAAAAGATTACGAGTACTGATGTAAAATTTTTAATGTGAAATCTGTATATCAATGACCGAGCCACCGTAGCTCAGCGTTAGCGTAGCATTCGGGAGGTCGTGGGTTCAATCCCAGGGGTCGGCCATTCTGACTGAGGTTTTTCCAGGGCTTTCCTCAGTCGCACCAGGCAAATGCTGTCATGGTACCTTCAACATAGGCCCTGCCCGACACCTTCCCGAATCGTTTCCGCTTCCCTATCCTGGTCTGAGTCCTAGATGCCTTAAAGCTATAAATACAATTCAAATTCATTGTCAATTCAAAGTGCGTAATGTTAAGTACAAGACATATAGATTAAATCAAATTTTAATATATCGCGGTAGAAGAAATTCACAAATAGAAGCAGAAATGTTATTTGAAGAAAATAGTATTTGAAAAAAATTGAACTAAGTTTAAAGAATAGACAATTGTGTTTACCAAGTGTTAACTCATGAACCTATTTTTTTTTTTTTAATGGAGTCTTCAGGTTTTAACTCCCGACCCCAGGTACAAGAGGCTAGCACGGTAACCATCAAACTAGCGAATCTTATTTATTCTTATGATGAGAACTCACTATTCATGGAAAATTATTGCTGGTCTCCGGATCTCCGATATTTTAGATGTCAAAGTTTTGCTTTTATATACTTAAGATAAAAGTTAACATATGAGCAAATCAATACGATTTAATTAATAAACTAGAAACGTCTAACAGTTTCATCAACTAACTAACTATTTAGCTTGATCAGACACACGGAATTACATAAACACGACAACTCTTAACTGACCAGCTATCTGGTTTCTGATTCCCTCCTGGCAGCCAATCCCATACCGTCTACACAAACTAAATTTTTAATTAACTACAGTCATTGATTCCCGTCCACCCCTGTTCCTATTATATATGCATACCCCAACGTAGGTAGGGTGGACGGGAATCAGTGACTGTTGTTAATTAAAAATTCAGTTTGAGTAGACGACATAGGATTGGCTGCCAGGACCGAATCAGAAACCAGATAGCTGGTTCGTTAGGAGATGTCTTGTTTATGTAATTCCGTGTGTCTGATCCAGCCAAGTAGTTAGTTAGTTAATGAAAGTGTTAGACGTTTCTAGTTTCTTAATTAAAACGTATTTATTTGCCCACCTTTTATCTTTTATCTTGAGTATATAAAAGCAAAATTTTGACATGGAAATAATTAGAGAACCGGAGAACAAAAATCGGAAAAAGTTGGAGAACCGTGGATTGTACAGTCTCTCAGTCAAGTCACTATATATGGTATATCTGGCCATCCGCACCACATGCGGCCTTACATTGTCGGTAAGGAAAAGTACATCCTTCGGATTCACCAATGGTGGATCCTGCTGCAATGCCTGTTGCACACATTCCAGCTGCTGAGAGTACAAGTCCGCAGTGATAGTTTGGACCGGCGGTAGCAGCTCGTAGCGCACAATTTGGCGACTAGTTCACCAGATTCACAGCATGATCTTACGTGGGTGTGGAGGTGGTCTTGAGGTGCCAGACGCAGGGTCCCGCGGTGACAGGCAATGTCTGCCACGGTTAGGAGTCTTATACAGGACCCACATTTTGTCACTGGGAGCACTCGATCCAATATCGATGTGTTGTGATAATGAGACTGGAGAATATTTTGAATGCTTTTAATAATAGGAATATACTGATTTTGGAGGATTTGAATGAAAAGTTCCCGCTGTGGCACTGCCCCAGATCTGACTGTAATAAAGAAATGTTCGAAGAGCTGATCCAACAGTTTAACTTAAACATCCACAATAGAGAAGGGCAACCTCCGACATTTAGGGGCAGGGCTGCGGCGGAGTCAAATATCGATGTAACCATGTCCAGGGAAAACGTATAAAATGACTTAACGGATTGAAGAGTCCTGGAAGATGCAACAACGAGTGTCCTTAACGCCATCAGATTTAACATAAATCTAGAAAAGAAAACAAGATCTTGAAGAGGATCAAGAAGACAAAACAGAATTTAAATATAATGAAAAAATTAAACTGGAAAAAAATTAATAGCAAACTAAACTTACCACAGATTGACAGAAACTGTAATATTGATAACTTGACGAAGAAACTAGAGCTGGTCACAAAGAAAGCTATCGAAGTATCCATCCCAAATAAAAAAGGTGGAACTAAAAAGAAGAAAACGTATTGGACAGCGGGATTAGATAAGCTAAAAAGAAAAACAAAAGCAACCAGAAGTTACAGAGCGGCTAGAGACCACGAGTTGAGGCAAAGTAGGCTGAACAAGTATAGGGAAATCAAACAACAATTCGAGAAAGAGCTACGTGAACACAGAAAAAGAACCTGGAACAAATTCGTAGAAGATAATCTTAGTCTGGACCCATACAAGATTGTGATGAGCGAAATAAAGACGAAGGGCACCCTAAACACCTTGAAAAACGATAATGGACAGTATACCACAAGTTGGAAGGATATCACAGAGCTACTCTTCACAATATTTGTTCCCCGTAGATTTAGAAAATGAGAATAATGAGCAGAATACACTCACGAGGGAAGCATCCAAGACATACAACCCGAGCAAGAGCAAGAAAACAACGAACTCATCGTCACAAACTGGGACGTTGAAAGGAAATCTAACGTAATCGCAAGAGAAATGGCGTCATGGTCCAGTAATAATAAATTAACAGTGTCAGCAGAGAAAACAAAATTCGTACTATTGAAGGGAAAACTTAACAGAGGACCCATAATCAAAATCAATAACAAAACCATTAAGACGGTCTTCTACTTCTGCCAGAGCTAGAAAGTTTACTATTGGTGCTTATGGACAGAAAATTGATACCGAATATCTTCATTTTCTAAGGAACTGGATATCTTTAATAGAAAAGAAAAGTTTTGGAGTATTATAAGAAGTTTATGCACGGGTTGAAATACTTAGAACGTACATTTGTCTCCTAGTTTTTGAGAAATAAATTATTAAAAAAATAAATAAAATTATTATTTTTTCTACAAGTTACGATATGTCTAACTTTGCAACCACTTACCCTAGAAAGACCAACTATTTTTTGTTTTATTCCTTGTGAACAAATGATTCTAATAATTTTAATTGTAATCATATCTGATACACCAATAAAAAAATAGTATTTTTACATAGCTATTCCAGTCCACCTGTCAAAGCTTTGATGAGAGTAAACCAGCCGCGCCCCGCCCCTGTCTTCGCTTTTAGTCCGAGGGAAAAAAGAAGGGAGGGGACTACACAAATCCCCTCTTTATTCAGCTTCTACAACAGGTGCCAACGCGAATGTAAACATGCTGTTTTAGAAAACAGCACATACCTGAAAGATTTTATGTAGTGAAGGTGAGATATGAGAATTTTGTAACAGTATAGCAACATCATATTTGGAATGAGGTGATATTTGGAAGAGTTGCAAGGTCTATTGTGTGGTTTCCTGAGGAAAAAAAATAATTTAGTTTAAAGTTATATGAAAACTCTCTTTTTCTGATTCATATATAAAAAATATATCCTAACGTTACTTTTACTCTCACTAACGAACATCTTACTGCCTGTGTTTATCAATATTCATGTGCCTAATATAGGCTGCAGCCGCAACAGATATGTGTATAGAGAAGTTCTGCCTTTTTATTCTTGGAAAAACTGTGAGTAAAGGAGGCATGTAAACAGAAGTGCTATTGCATGTCACAAGGCCTGAAACCCTGGGATAACCTATAACTTTGACCCTAAAACTGGCAGGTCCTTTCCAGTCGCTTTGTATTCTCCATTTGTGCCCCTCCTCGATCTTAGTAACTACAAGTCTGACAGAGATGATTTTTACACCGTTGGGTTCCTCATGGTCTGCAATGATGAGGAAAACTATGAATGTGACTAGAACTGGCAAGTCCTTTCGAATCGCTTAGTACGCGTATTATCCATTTGTAACCCTACTAGATCTCAGTAGCCACAAGTTCGACAGAGATAAGCCATACACCGTTGGATTAGTAATGGACACCGGTGGGAAAATCTATGAATTGACTAAAACTGGCAGGCCCCGGCATTCGCTTAGTAAACTCCATTTGTTCCTATGACTTTGAAGTTTTTTGAGGGGATATGTTATAAGTCGAATTTATACGATGGTGCTTTGGTTTTATTTGTAATAAAACTATTACTTAGTTTGTTTTTTTAGATTATTAGCCTAGGAATTATTAGATTACAATGTACCTTTGACTTCAGTGGATGGAAAGTACAACTATTTTTAATTGAGTAAAATCTGTCACTACTCCTTCCCTGCAAGACAATTATGCAGAGAAAATGATTGATCTAAAGTTCTTCTGATAGCTAGCTGATAGGCAGATAGACAAACATTCTAAATTATGTCTTCGAATTAAAAAAAAAATCATCTACCATAACTTTGCCATGGTTATTATCAGGAGAGAAATTAAACAAACGTTGGAAAAAGGTAATTACTCTTTTTAAGAATAGGAGTACAAAGCCAGGGAGAGAGAAATGGCCCTATTAGCTATATTTAGTAGCTCCCATACATAACAACCCTTTATGCGTTGAAAAAAAATATCAGAAAGTAATGCGTCCTCCGAAAACATTAAATTAAATTATTACTGGCCTATTTCTACGACTAGGCTATTGTAAAAGTCTGTATAACTCAGCTCACATTTTAGTCAACTTCAAAAGTTTAAATATAAACTGGGGTTGATTTTGCTCCCTTTGCAATAAGCGCGACATTTTGAATCACTTTTAGAGGAACAAAAGCTTTTGAGTCTTGGCCCGGCCCAGATCAAAATGAATTTATAATTTCTTCAAAAATTCGGTAAAACATTTTGAATTTAATCAAGAAGTAAGAAAAAATAATGAAAAATAATTGGATTCCTTATCCTAACATTAACAAACATAACTGCCACAACACAAGAAAAATTTAGGGGTAGCGTGTCTGCCAACCAAGCGGCATTGGGTATGTCGAGCGTACGAACCCTGCTCCGGCCGGCCATCCTGACTGAGGTTTGACTCAGTCTCAACAAGCGAATGCCGGGATGGTACCTTCTGTAAGGCTAGGGTCTCTGCCTTTGCGTACTAGGGATGTCAATCCGCTCGGCTCGAGCGGCGAGTATAACGCTTGAGTTGAGTCGTCGCTCGAGCTCGACTCATTGTAACCAAGTCACAGCGTGAGTCTCTCTGAGCAACGACTCGAGCAGTTCTAAGTACCGACTCGACTCGACTCGAGCAGTTCTGAGTAAAGACTCGACTCGAGCAGCTACATGAGCGCCGACTCGAGCAAATAGTGAGCGCCGACTCGACTCGCCTCGAGCAAATAGTGAGCGCCGACTAGACTCGACTCGAGCACATAGTGAGCGCCGACTAGACTCGACTCGAGCACATAGTGAGCGCCGACTCGACTCGAATCGAGCGGAGTCGGCATTGAAATAACTAAAAAAAACTTTTTAAAGACATTGTTTTCTTAATCAATTCGTACTAAAAAGGAAGAAAAAAAATGTTTATGCATGACTAAAAAGAAAAGAATGGGGCGCGTCATTTCAAGAATTTATGAAGCGATAGTATATGAGAGCGCGCCCATGCTTTTCTTTTTAGGCATGCATAAACAAAACTTTTTTTTTTCCTTTTTAATACGAATAGATTAAGAAAAGAATGTCTTTAAAAGTTTTTTATTACTTTTTTATGTTAATTTAGTTTCACTATTTGTTTTTTCTATCCTACTAACTTTAGAAACAATGATAGTAGAAAGCATGATAGTCGATGTGAAGTTAGTTTATTGATCTTCTTGGCAACATAATTTGTTGTTCTAAGTTTTCTCTAATAACTGAACAAGTAGAAAACCGAGATAGCTGTGTATAAATTATGAGGTAAGATAACTTTACATTACTATGGCATCGTCCACTGACTCCTTTTCTGAGTGTTATGTCAATCCGCTCGGCTCGAGCGGCGAGACTAACACTCGAGTTGAGTCGTCGCTCGACTCACTGTAACCGAGTCACAGTGTAAGTCTCTCTGAGCATCGACTCGAGCACATAGTGAGCGCCGACTCGGCTCGACTCGAGCATATAGTGGGCTCCGACTCGACTCGACTCGAGCATATAGTGGGCTCCGACTCGACTCGACTCGAGCAGTTCTGAGTACCGACTCGAGCAACTACTGAGCGCCGACTCGAAAAAAATGTCCTAACGTTAGTTTTACTCTCACTAACGAACATCCCTGTCTGTGTTTATCAATACTCATGTGCCTAATAGCGGTTGTAGCCGCAGCAGATGAACCTATAGAGAAGTTCTGCCTTTTCATTCTTGGAAAAACTGTGAATAGAGGAGGCATGTAAACAGAAGTACTATTGCATATCACATTGCCTGAAACCCTGGAATAACATATAAATTTGACCCTAAAACTGGCAGGTCCTTTCCAGTCGCTTTGTATTCTCCATTTGTGCCCCTCCTCGATCTTAATAACTATAAGTCCGACAGAGATGATTTATACACAGCTGGATTAGTCATGGTCTACAATGGTAAGAAAAACTATGAATGTGACTCTAAAACTAGCAGGTCCTTTTGAATCGCTTAGTATTCTCCATTTGT
>JAGDQP010001784.1:11003-21023 GCA_022664845.1 Lepisma saccharinum | reverse complement strand
AAGTTCGACAGAGATAAGCCATACACCGTTGGATTAGTAATGGACACTGGTGGGAAAATCTATGACTGACTAAAACTGGCAGGCCACGGCATTCGCTTAGTAATCTCCATTTGTTCCTATCACTTTGAGTTTTTTTTAAAAATATACGTTATA
This sequence comes from Lepisma saccharinum, assembly GCA_022664845.1. Classification (NCBI taxonomy): domain Eukaryota; kingdom Metazoa; phylum Arthropoda; class Insecta; order Zygentoma; family Lepismatidae; genus Lepisma; species Lepisma saccharinum. The sequence continues at coordinate 20,870 of JAGDQP010001784.1, read as the reverse complement.
ATTCGAATTTATACGGGGGCGTTTTGGTTTTGTTTATAATAAAACCATTACTTAATATTTTACGTTATTAGGCTAGGAATTGTTAGGTTACATTCTACCTTTGATTTCAGTGGATGGAAAATACTATTTTTAAGTGAGTAAAATCACAACGTTGCAGGTTCGAATCCATCCACAGATACGTGGAAAAATTTTCGATTATAAATGAAGACGAGAGAGTAAAACATGTCATTGAATAAAGGCATAATGTAATCAAGGTCCGGTTTTTTTTCTAAAACTACTGTAAAAATATGCATAATTCGGTTTCCTAAAATAGTAAATTTCCTCATTATGTAACTTGGTACTATTTTAAATGCATACAACTGAAAAATAAGTTGGGCTAACATTGGGCCACATTTACATTGGAATTACCATATAGTTTGCTCTACGCTGAATTTCGCTTTTAGGGCCAACGTTATCGCTAATGATTAGTACGTAGGTCGAACAGTACTGTAAAACGTTATAATCTAACGTTAAAACGTACAATCAGATTTTCAATGGTCCAACAAGAATTTGCTACCGTACTTGGGGTACACACGATTTTGTATTATATTTGTTGTTACTAATACAATTTGCTATATAATTACTAAATGAAAATGTCTATATTACTATTGAGTTGATCCTTTATAATGCGGCCCTCGCTCTCTTCCTGATTAGTCAATTTGTCCAGCTGCCAAAAAAGGTTGGAGACCCCCTGGAGTAGACTATAACGATTTTCCGAATGAAGATTGAATTAGCTGTTTGGGAAGATTGCTCGTTAGTATTCACAGTGCAATGTAAATATTATACTTGTTAATAATTGCTCTGGGATAAATAGCTACTACTGAACTATGATATATGCAGCAAACGCAAGTTTGCTGTAAGATTAGAAATTATATTTTACAGCTGTAAGTAATGCTTTTGTTACAGTACTACACAAATCTCCTTTATGTGATAAATAGTGCAAGAAATACAGAAGAGGTATAGAATGAGTGAAGACAAAACACGGTCAGAAAAGTCGAAATAATATATTGCTTTATACTAGAATAATTACTTCTATGGGGAAGCAGAGGCGTGGGGAGGCAATCTTCCTCCACTCACCACGTCCACCCTCTTAGTATAGAACCATTGAGGAAGAACACAAACTCTACAGAATTAGCCATTTTTCGCAGGAAACCGGTCGAGAACCTGTTTCATTCAAGCGGTACACACATACTTATTCAGACATTCGCTTCTCCAACTTCCCACCCCTTCCACTGCCAGGCCTAGAGTGGGGCGTGGCTTACCCTCATCAAAAATTTTAGAGGTGGACTAGAATAGCTATATAAAAATACTATTTTTTTATTGGTGTATGGAATATGTTTGCAATTAAAATTATTAGAATTGTTTGTTCACAAGGAATAAAACAAAAAAAAGTTGATCTTTCTAGCGTAATTGGTTGCAAAGTTAGTCATATTGTAATTTGGAGAAAACAAAATAATTTTATTTATTTTTTAATAATTTATTTCTGAAAAACTAGGAAACAAATGTACGTTCTCAGTATTTCAACCCGTTCATAAACTTCTGAAGAATGCTCCAAAACTTTTCTTTTCTATTAAAGATATCCAGTTCCTTAGAAAATGAAGATATTCGGTATCAATTTTCTGTCCATAAGCAACAACAGTAAACTTTCTAGCTCTGAGAGAAGTAGAAGACCCCGTTAAGAAGTTACAAACTTTCAAATATTTAGGACTAACACTTGACGAAAGGTTAAACTTTAGAAAACACACCAAATTGATATCAAGCAAAGCAATTAAAATAGCACATAAACTAGTAAAAAATTGCGACAAAAGAACTAAGAATACCGATCAAAATTGTCAAGCTGTACCATGACGTCATCATTAGATCTTTAGTCGGATATACCGCCAGTGTCTGGAGTCACCGGATGGATGATGTTAGACAAAGTCAAATAATAAACCGCGCTCAAAGGTAGCTTCTCATAAGACTCATAGGCGCATACAGAACTATACCGATGGAGGCACTCCATGTGGCTACTGTAACCCTGCTAAATGCACCTACAAGTCAAAAAGCTACGTGCTATGTATTGGATCAAAAAGAAAAATATCGAAAGAGTCACTAGGACACTACAGGGTCCTATGGACAACAAGCAGAATATGCATAAAATACTAACCAATGCATGGCAGCATCTATGGCAAGAATGCCCGAAAGCTAGAAGATTATATAGTATAATACCGGACGTGGCTGGCAGGATGGAGCTCGACGTGGAGATTACGGGAGGATTGCTACAATTCCTCACGGGACACGGCCCATTCAGGCAGAAACGAAAGGACATGAATATGGTCGAGGATAACCTATGTCGCGCCTGTGGGTCGGTGGTTACACCGGAACACGTAATGATAAGATGCGAAGAAACAGAAACCCTGGTTGGCGAACAAAGAATTCTCCTGAAAGATATGCAAATCGCAGTTCTGTGAACAGCAGAACAGGCGATTGTCCTCCAGGAGATAACCCAAAAAGTACCGATTATCATAGAAGGAAATTTATATCCGGGGGTGACCGAGGGCGGGCGCGGCGAAGACCAGGTGCTGACCAACAGAAAACAGATTAGGGAGCTGATACGGCATGAAGGAAAACGTGACGCGGTCCTCGCGAGCGAGGCGTTTGCGCGGCCGGTTCGACGAGCGTGAGCTTGAACAATCCGAAACTTAATAACACAACCTAAGCAAACTAAAAATTAACCAATAAATAAACTCCATCTAAAATAAAAAAATAAAAAACTAGACCAACAATAATGCATAAAATCAAATTAAACTAAATAAAACTATTGAAAATGAATAAAAATGAGCGATGCGTGACCGCTGGAAACCAGCGGTGTCCTGGTGGGTGCCTTGCTGCAGGAACACGGCAGCAAAAGACGCTCAAGTTGTAGTGTGCGTGTGTATGAGTGCTGACGGGAGACCAAACAAACTAGAAGACAAAAACAAGAAACAGAAAATATAAAAATAAAAACTAAAAGTGAGTGACCCTGGAATCAGAGACACAAACATTCTTAAATATACTAGCTATTAAGTGTTGTGTGTGTGATGTGAATGTGACTTGAGGAACAAGACTAACTGCGTGAGTAAAGGAGGAAGGGAACCAGGAATGGAAACACAGAACAGACCAGTGAACATTTTCTGATAAAATACCAGTAATACTTACGTTGCAGTCCAGCTTCTTTTCCCTCCCAAATTAGGAACAAAGACCAGGAAAAGATTCTAGACACCTGGTCCAAACTACGTTCCGCACCGAAGTCAAAACTGAAGGAACCAAGGAGCTTCTCGGACTGTCGGAACACCGGCAATCCGAGAATCTCTAGGGACTATGTTTTGGGGCCGAGATACTGCAAAGTGAAGATTGGTGCTTGAGGCGTTGTTGCAAAGGAATTGACTAGACTAGCTCAGATCTGCCGAAAACGTTTTGATTGGTGAAGTGGGACAGTGCTGCCAACCAATCAGTTTTAAATTAAAATTTTCCAGTTATTTCCACTCCATTGGACCTATCTGCACAAAAATTGACATAAACATTATTGGATACAATAGAAAAATTCTATGAGTGCCACCGTCCCGACGCAGCCCAGTTCTCAGTGTTGCCAAACTATTTTCTATAAAATTCAATTTTTCAAATTGCTCCCATTCAGTTAGACGTAACAACATCAAACGTTGCATTAATGTTATTTGATATAATAGAAAAGTGCTCTGAGTCTTTGCCTAGTAAAGCACTCCGTTGTCAGTGTTGCCTATCTGTGTCCAAAATATATCTTATGAACCACAAGGTGTAGAAACGTGCTTGTTGTGTCGTTGGAGAAGCCTTGGTTTTGACTAGTTCAAAGCCGCCGCAACAACCATTATAAGGTGCGGCAATTGTCAGTGCTGCCAACCACTAAATATTTTCCATATCGTAGACTTTTCTCCATTTGGTGGGATAAACATTACTCTACACAATATAAAAGTACTGTGAGTTTTCCCGTTCCTAAATACTTCAGTTGTTACTTTTGCCATCCTACTTTATAAAATGTGCCGAAGATGCTATCAAGGTGCCGGAGCATTATTAGTATAACGCAGCCTAACTTGTGTTATTTTATAGTGTATGTATGTTGCTCGTTTAGTATTTACAATAAGAATAATATTGTGCTCAACGCAACAGCTCAACTTTTTTAACGACAAAGTTCACCTTAAGTATCTCCAGACTCAAACTCTTTACTCGTTCCTCTCTTTAACGCTGCTATCCACCCAACAACCCACATAGCACAGGACGTCCATGGGACGTTCAAAAATGATACCGGAACGTACAATGTACGTTCAGTTCCTACAATGGACATCCAGAGGAAGTCCAGAACTGGATATCCCAAAGAGAGCCAAGTTGGAACATCCAATGGACGTCGAAGACACGTTCAAGAATGGACATCCCAAACTACAGAATTGTTATTTTTTTGTGCACAATTACGTATCAAAGTAACTGGAAGGTATAGAGTAAATGAAGAATGACCTATCCTAAGTAGCACAACGACATGGGGCCCACTTGATCCGATGTGGGCCCCACATGGGAATTAGGTGGGCGTGCACACCCAGCATGGAGCACCACTTGATACGAAGTCGCTTCACATTGGAATGACGTGCGTGTTGATTCAAACGTATGGTAGTACATATAAAGTAGTCGGAGTAACTTAATTTGTGTCTTCAGAGTTCGTACAACGCTGTTTCCGATCCTCTTTAGAGTATTGTTCTGGTCTTTACTTATCAGTAGCAGTTCGGTCAAGTCGGTAAGACTTTTAAGGAAAAGATTTGTGTTCTTTTTATCCCTCAGCATGGAATGGTGTTTATTAATGTATGATCTTTAGGCATCTTTATCTCAGGTTATTATGTTACTGGAAAGTCTGTACTTTTTCATGATCGTACCGCATATGGGCTGGCATCCACTGGACGTAACCATTAAGTTTACTTTGAACATCTGAAAGACGTTCCTAGACTCCTCCATTGGATATTCTAAGGACACAAAAAGAATGGCATGGCTGCATCCAATCATTCCAATGTATGTCCATTGGATGTACTCTTGTGCTGGTTGAGAATTTTTAATATTAATTGGACCCGCTTATATTTTACTTGTTTAGGGTGGGATCCAACTATCTTCCATACTGTTAATTAAGAATATTATTACGTACTATTTTTCTCGCACCGTTCACGTACTTCTGGGAATATTTTATATGAATATTCAATTTTAGTATAAGTTTTAATACTATGGCTTCATTTTGTTACTGTGAGATGTTGATGCACCAAACAACGAGTAAATGAACGCTTCATCTATTGCAAATGCATACATTAAGGTGTTATCTTCAAATCATGCATTTTTTTTTCTTCTTTCATTTCATTTGAAAAGAAAGAATGTTTCAACGGGGTCACACACACATACACACGCGCATATATCTCCACACTTTCACTGTTTTGTTCATCCTAGCGTGAAGATAACATCTCTTGTCTGGATGCAAATTACACACACTGCTTTCTCCCCTTCCCTCTCTCTCCCTTTCAGGATCACTAGATATGTCAGAAGATGAATGTTCTGCCAATATCAGCAAGTCTTTCAAAGAAACAAGTGAGACGAAGCCGTGTCGGAAGACTGGGCACGTATGCTAATGCTAGGTTTCAGCAGCGAGCATTATATTTAGATGATCAACGTTATTTTGGAAATATTGGAGAGCGATCCTCCCAACGACACCTCAACCACCTTCCTACGCCGAGTAGTTCTTTAGTTGAAAGTTATCGACAGGCGGACAGAGTGGTTCTCTAATACTTCATAGCATTTCCTGATGAAGCCTAAAATCAGTGTAATAAATTTGCTTGAGAGTTCCTCGTTCATGATTGTTGTAAGCTATACACAGACCTTCTATAATAGTGTCTAGTAGCAAGATTAGTCGGGCCGACGTCGGGCCAACGGTGGCCCAACAGCGTAACAGTTGGGCCAACGTTGGCCGACGTCGGCCTGATGAATCTTGGTGATATGCGTCTATCCGGTTTGACTGACTCATACTAATACTCAATCCATTTTACATACTATATTAACAACCAAAAGAACGGGAGGGATTTGGAAAGCAATCGTCCTGGCCTTATTCAAGATATCAGCCCAGTATTGCAATTCTACGACCGAGGAAAACCAGGGGAAAACTCAGTCAGGATGGGTGGGCTGTTAGGCGAGAACCAACATCCTTAGGATCAGAAGCCAACGCTCTGCCCGTAGCTATTCTACACGATAAATATCCTAAATGCCTGTTCTGCCGTCTTGTAGTCGTGGTATTTCTGTACGTACATTTTTTTTACAGTATTAGGTGTGTTCAAGTATTACGTAAGCATCCAAGGAGAGATGTTCAAGCTTTATTTATTTTTGTTGTGTATCTACTTGTAAGAAATATGACATACGCTTAATTTTGCTTACAAATGAGGGAGAGGGTTTAAAATGAATTAACTGGATTTACGTAATACTTGAACGACCTGTAAAAATAATGGCCGTTATAGAAGCTGTTGCGACGTCGTATCCGTAGTAGAGTTCTTCTTGTAAATTGTACTGGTTGTTGTAGATGCTCATATTAGATATCCATTTATTGTGAATGATCCACAACTGATCAAAATTACGTACATTAACAGACATCCTTTAGTTGGATTATTATTATTATTTTCTTCGTCATATTAAAGTTGTATCTCTACTTTTCTATATTATAGTTTCGAAAGAACTCCTCTTTTCTTCAGCTACACTTGGAATATTTTTCATTTGTCTGTGGCTGGATTCCAAGCTGGAACCTTGTGGTATGCAGTTCGTTGCTTTGACGATTACACTACGTAGGCATTCGTTAAGAAAACATAGGTTTTTTTTTTATATATTTCATCGACTCGGACATGGAATCTAGTAACATCCACAAGATTTTCATTGCTAAATGACTTGCACAGACTTTTTCGAATAATAATAAAAAATCTTTATAGCATAATATCAATACGAGAAATGCAACTACAACAAAACTCTGATTTATGTATTAGGATTTCTTGGATTTTTCATAGATTCAGGATATAGTCAAAATATCATGACTCATTCAGTGTAATTATTGCAGTTCATTTTTCTTACGTAACCTAAACTAAGTGAAACATTGTAATGTCTAAGCTTTTCGCTAGATGACACTAGCGTACATTCGATCTATGTTTTGTTTCAGGAATTTAATAGTAGATGGCTCTTTTGTTTCTCTTGTTTCCACCGCGAATTTTCATAGTATCTTTAGTTTGTTGATGTGCTTGTTCACAAAGCATTTTAAAGCTCTCTATAAGGTCAATAAAATGGTTTGTTAATAATAATAATAAAGAATAGACATTTAGGTTTATTTTTGTAAATATTACGACACGTCAAATTAATAGTAAACAGATTGTTTTAATATAGATAGTAGGGCAACTTATCTTTGAATATTTCTCGTCAATTTTGTCCATCGAGCTTTACGTAAACGATACTGGAGTGACTACTTAGTGTTGAAATGTGGACCAAATTTTCGGTTCTAACTCAGTTTTTCACGCTTAATTACGCGGTGTGGACCGTTTGTTTTATTTAAGTCTTAATTCCTTAGTTATTAATGTAAGAGTATACCGTACTCTGCATAGAATAGAAAATACTTCAAATAATATTTACGTTTTTTGCAAGAATTAAGTCATAAATAAAAAGCGGGCCACACAGCGATATCAAGCGCAAAAAACTGAGTTAGAATCGAAAATTTGGTCCATATTCGTTTAGACTGGAAGTGGACAAACGAGAATAAGTTTCCTCTCCGCTGTCTGGCTTCATATATTCATGAAATTTTCAATGGTTGCAGTCAGTCCAGTATCGTATTAATGGAGGTCGATGATATTGTCTACTTAATATTATTATTAAGTCAATGAATTCTTCTTCTTCTTCTTTTTTAAGGAATTAAGTTTGTGAAAAACTAACAAGAAAATTAGTTTTCAAAAACATCCAAATCATAAAGATTGGGTTGGTCATGCAGGTTCCGCTTTTTAAGAGCCCTTTTACAGTTATGCGGAGCTGCCTGCATTTTCGGCATGAAGTGCTTATGATTTTTCGGGGCAACAGTGATTTGATGCAAGATGAGTGAATTTCGAAGGAGAATAGTACTTTCTTATTATCTCCATAGAAAGTCCAAAAGAAGAAAAGAGAAAAATAGACGGTTCTGGGTTCATCCCTTTCTTGCTCAAAGAACTTTGAAGGGAGCAAGTTAATAATAATAATACCTATCTCCTGTGCATACGCACGCGCTCTGAAGATAGCCATCCACATATTCTTGACTTACGGTACGAAGTGAGGTAGAGTGGTCAGTCCCACGCTCGACCGCCTTTACCTTCTTAAGGTACCCAAGAGTACCAGGGTAACTCTGGTGCTCAATTTGATAGGAGGTTGAGTACACCTCAGAGTACCAGACATGGGAGCACGGCGAGAAAAGTCTCCAGTGTCTTGGCCGGGATTTGAACCCGGGCTGCCCGATTCATAAGGAAACTGGTTGCTCCGCAGCGGAGACCGCATGTGTGTGCAAGCTCCCATAAGATCAATGGAATTAGCTACCTTGCGGAGTGCGGACTTATGCATGACTGTCAAAAGGGTCAAACAAGGTACATTCGTCAAGTATCTCGTTGGGATTTTCTTAAGGTTTCTTGGCAATCGCTTGTTTTAAGGTCAATATAAAGCAACGATCTCCAACAAAAGATGGCAGCACTACCTCCGTATATATCTAGTGTATTTGTATAATTGTCTTTGTGCCAGACAAGTTGTTGGTATAAAATGGAGGGACCAGATGAAACTTTCAGCACTTGTACACTGGCATGTATAGAGCACGAAAATACGTGTTAGACATTCAAGAAATGTAGCTATCCAAGATGGCTGCAATTCAAAATGGTGGCTATCGCCAATTTTCAATGGTACATGTATATCCGCATCGCATATCTCGTCTCTAAGTTATCCGAATTCGATGGTTCCTTTTTAAAATGAAAGATAATTTCTTTGAGTTCAATGAACGATATCTCCATAAATCTAATATTTTTTTCAGTTAAATATAAAAATGAGAATTTTAACCGAAAACATTTTTATTAAATTTTTAACTGAGGCAGATTTTAGGTTTAGGCGAAAATTTCTTTTCAAAAAAGCAGGAAAAACACAATTTTATGCATAATATTTTCTAAAAAATGTTAGAAAACTACTATTTTTTAGATAAATAAATGCTTTTGCAAAAGACACTGCTTTTATTTGAAGAAAAGAGCAATAATACGCTAATCAATAATCTGAACCAGAGCAATTACTGCGTATTTCTGTAACAATTGCAACGCAGGATGGCAAGTACAACAGTTTCTGGTGCAAATGCTCCGGCGATCAAATTTATGCACAGCGTTCCTTCGCTGTCCTTTCTCCATTCATACTCTTCAGCCTCTGGCATACTTAAGACTATTTTCCAAGTCTTCGTATCTAAATCCCTATCTGGAAATTTGCGCGTTCCAAGGAATCCTTGCATGATGGTAGTTCGCAGCAATCGACTTCACCCGCCTTTGGATGTAAATAATTTCATCGCAGCTCATTGGCACTTCCAAATTTTTTATTTTCTTGAAATACATGTCACACGTAAATTTCCAAGTGTCTTGAATAACTCATCTGGAACAGTTCACTCGATTCCTATGCTTCTAAATGTTGACATTATTTTGTGCTGTTCCAGTAAACCTTTTAATCTTTCTTTGTCCTGCAAATGCATTTACACTGTCACAGCCTGTCCTGAATGGAATCTTATTACAGCTGGTGCCACTTCTT
>JAGDQP010001784.1:393-10903 GCA_022664845.1 Lepisma saccharinum | reverse complement strand
CCCGCCTTTGGATGTAAATAATTTCATCGCAGCTCATTGGCACTTCCAAATTTTTTATTTTCTTGAAATACATGTCACACGTAAATTTCCAAGTGTCTTGAATAACTCATCTGGAACAGTTCACTCGATTCCTATGCTTCTAAATGTTGACATTATTTTGTGCTGTTCCAGTAAACCTTTTAATCTTTCTTTGTCCTGCAAATGCATTTACACTGTCACAGCCTGACCTGAATGGAATCTTATTACAGCTGGTGCCACTTCTTAATAAATTTCTGAGACACTCTGGCCAGTATAAAGTACTTTCAGTCAGTTTCTAATGCCTATTACAATGCATTTACTTGCTTTAACCTGTTTGTACAGTACAACAGAAAAACAAACTTTTTATTAGTAGTGATTTCTAAGGTCCAGATTATCGGATATTATTGCCCTTTTCATCAAATAAAAGTATATATTAAAAGAAGCGTCTTTTGAATTTAATTTTAAGACCTTTAGGCAACTTTCGGTCACACAGGATGGATGATGAGATGAATTGGTGGAATAAAGGAACTGGGAGGAAACGGGAGAAGCCCGAGAAAAGCCACGCATACGGTGTTAATCCACCACAAAGTCCATATAGCAGGAGCAGGGGTCGAACCGATCACCCCCATCATCAGAGGTGAGCGCTAAACCATTAACCTACCGCGGCTCAGCAGTATTTTGAAAGCAAATATTTGTCTAAAAAATATCGTTTCCTAATAAGACCTTAAATAAGAAAATAATATTTTTTTTGTTATTTTTTAATTTCACTTAATAAACCAAAACTAAATATACTTAAGTAAATATTAAATAAAATAATTTAGGTTAAAATGCACATTTTTAAATTGAACAAAAAATCTCTATTATATTTATGAAAATATTGCTCTTAATAAAAATTGAAGGCAAAGAAATGAACTTTCATTTTAAAGAAAAGGAACCATCAAAATCTCGTAACATTCAGAATTGGCGATAGCCACCATTTTGAATAACTACCGTTTTGTGATGTCTATCACCCATATTCGTGCTCTTCATAGACAAGTGTTCAGGAGCTGAAAGTTTCATTTGTTCCCTGCATTTTATACCAAATCTTCATGTAGCTTCTACACTCATTAGTGCCTCCATAATGCTAACTCGTACTGCAGACATTTTCAAACAATTGTCCATATCCCTGGTTATACTTGTCGGATTTAATTGATCTTTCTTTTAAATTAAAGCCTATATTACACGCTATATTTTGTGTAAGGACATAAGTTTATCTAAAACCAGTCCTTTCAAAGTTAAATATTAAATGAGAAAATATTTTAGGCTAAAATGAAAATTTTTTTACATTTAACTGAAAAACTATTAGATTTACTAAAATATTGCTAATAAACGTAAATGTAGCCAACAAAAATATCTATCATTTAAAAAAAGAATGATCGAAATCGGATAACTCGTAGCCGAGATATGTTGATTTTAATAACTAGCGTCGGCCGCCATTTTGTATTGCCGCCATCTTGGATAGCTACCCTTTTGGAATGTCTATCACGTATTTTCGTGCTCTATACATGCCAGTGCACAAGTGCTGAAAGTTTCATCTGGTCCCCCCATTTTATACCAAATCATCGTTTTTTGGCTTCTGGCACAAGGACTATCTATTTTAACTCTGTAATTAGTCTCCTACGGGACGGTAAGTTTGTTAACGTTACTACTTTTTATAATAAAATGGTTGAGGGCTAAAATCTACTTCCGTATATCAATTGTCTCTACCATATACAGAAACCAAAGGAACATTACGATATAACAAAGGAGGCTTTTATGCAATGATATTCCTCGGCGGGAGGTTTAGTGACATTGTTGAGAGAATAGAACGCTCATATAGAGGAACTAGGAAAGAGCAAAACTAATAAACTGGGAGGAGTAATTAAAGATTGGATAGAAGATAACGATTTAGTGATTTTAGACAATAAACATCCACCATTTTGTTCCTAATAATGGTAGAAATCCAAGTGCAATAGATTTAGGAGAATGATCTGCAGAATTAGCGTTGTGGAATAACCGATGTACAACTTCACAATTTAGGGATGTCAACGGCTCATGGCTCGATCGGTTCGAGCCGTCCTGAGCCGCGGTTCGCACTTTGCTGAGCCGAACCAAGCCGCGGCTCACAGCGAGCCGAGCCGAGCCGATTGACATCCCTACTTCACATGTGCACACAAGTGATCACTATCCCTGCTTATTGTCTCCTGCTGCCTCAACGTTAAAGGCAGTCCCGACAGTATAGCCGCCAACCTTTGAGAAAATTGTATACAAACAGTACATACAGATTGGAACTCACTTACTGGTGTATTTGGTGGTTATCTAATGAATTAGGACTTGAAAAAAAGAGACATGTATCTTGTACAGATGGATATAGTAGTCTCTTGCAAAATATTTATATTGGCATGAAAACTGCTACGACTACTTTACTTATTAATACCTCTAGATCGTAATACCCTAAATTCTATTAGTGTACAACGAAATTCCAAGAAAAAAGATAGGTATACAATGAAATACACCTATACAATAAAACTTTATGGCTTATAAAAAAAGGGCCGTCACTAATCAAGGGCGTAAGCCATAGTGCTGTTACCACCCATACAATTCATTTTATCTATCTAATCAAGGAACTGCATAAATTGATAAGTGCTATATGGAGAAAGGAAGAGCTTCCAAAGGAATGGAAAATAGTTCCGGTTTATATATATATATATAAAGTCAATTGGACTAATTACCGCGGAATCATATTATTCCCAACATGTTACAAAGTACTGAGTAACCCGCTTAAGCGTATACGTAGATGAAATAGTTGGAGGTCACCAATGTGGATTTAGAAGACATAGATCCACGTTGGACCAGATTTTCGCCTTGAGACAAATCTTAGAGAAGAAATGGGAATACAATGGGACTATTCACCAGTTATTAATTCATTTTAAGAAAGTATATGACTCTATCAACTATACAATATCCTGGTACAATTTTGAATTCCGAAAAAAAACTTCTTCAACTAGTGAGGCTGTGTCTCAGCGACCCTATAAGCAGAGTACGAGTAGGTAATAATATGTCAGATAGTTTCAAGATTCGCAGCGGATTGACACAAAGTGCATTGTCGCCATTACTGTTTAACTTTGCGTCAGAATATGCGATTCAGAAAATAAAAGAGGAGAAAAAGGGACGAACGTTGAATGGCTTGAATCAACTGTTCGCATATGCAGATGATGTAGATTTGATAGGGGACGATATAGATGCGCTACAAAGTAACACCAATGTCTTAGTAAAATCAGCGATGAGACAGGTCTACAGGTAAACATGAAGAAAACAAAATACATGATAACAAGCCGAAACACTGAGAATGAAGGAAATATACGCATGCATAGCAATTAAGAATGAGAACATAGAGAAAGTAAACAAATTTAAACACTTAGGAGCATCTGTAACAAGCAAGAACGAGGTCAGGGAAAAAAAAATAAAAAGTCGTTTAGTATTGGGTAACGCATGCGCGCGATTAATATCAAGGAAATTGAAATTGAAAATGTACAGAACGGTTATTCTGCCGGTAATACTTTACGGTTGCGAAAGTTGGAGTACGACCCTAGCAGATGAACATAAATTACGAGTGTTTGAAAATAAGTCCTTGAGAAAGATATAAGGGCCGAAACACGACGAGATGACTGGAGAATGGAGGAGACTGCATAATGAACTTCACGGACTTTACGACTATCCCGATGTAAGAATAATAAAAAAGAGACCAGAAGATATTTTTGAGAACATTATTTCAAAATGCTGAATTTTATGAAAATGATGCTTTATGCCATGTTTTTATTTAAGCACAATTTTATGTTTTGTGAATACATGACTAACTCTGGTTTACGGAACCTACAAGTTTATCTCCTCATTAACAAACGTTCGCCATTGTATTCTGTCCTGAGACAAGATCAAGACTCTTTTCCTAGAAAATCCAGCCGTTGTAGTCCAGGAGGTAACGCTGCGGACTTCGGATAGTTAAAGGGTAGGTATACACGGGTTCGAACTCCGCAGCAGGCCATCTTGACTGAAGTTTTCCAGGATTTCTCTCACTTTCACTGGGCCGGGATACTACTTTAAAGGGCTGACCGATTCCTTCCTCATTCTCTACCTATCCCATCCCAACCTGATCCAAAGATGCCAAGAAATCCATAAAGTCAAATTCAAGTTTATCGGAAATCACGTCTACTATTGTCCAGTCAACAACATCTTGATCTTCCCAACGGCCTCTTTCCCTTCAGGTTTTTGAACCACGTCGTTTATTCTCCGTCTGGACTACATTCTTAATTGCATTTTATTTAAGGCCTTTAGACAATTTTGGTTCAGGCCGTATGGATGATAATGGGAGCATTGTGGGAGAAACCGCTAGAACTCCGAGACCCCCCCCCCACACACACATGGTGTTTGCCCACCATAAAGACCACATGCCACGAGCTAGTCAGCACACGAGATGAAATTGAGGCTAATTCATTTAGAAAATGTCTTGTGCAGTATATGTCTCGTCTTGAATAGATGTATATTATATTACAAGAGTTCTGTCTCGTCTCGTGGGCTAGACTAGCATAAGCTGGGATCGAACTAAGGATCCCAAACAAAAAGGTGAGCGCTCTACCACTGAGCCACCGCGGTCCATCTGAACTACATTATAGGCTAATCTTAGCTGGAGTAACTCCATTATTCTTATACTATTGGGTGAATCGTACAGTCTGTGAAGTTCTTCGATGCACAGTCTACTCCATTCTCCCGTCATCTCGTCCCGTTTTGGGTTGTATATATTTCTTCAAAATCTTATGTATAATGTTTATAACAAATGAGAATAATTGCAAATATTGCCTGGTAATAGATCATTTGAATCAGAAAAGATGCAAAAAAAAAAAAAAAACATAGACGCAGGGATTCTGCCAGAATTTTTAATTTGAAGGGTGTAGAGCAAAAATTGGGAGATAAGTAGAAATTTGTAGGATTCTAACGAGTTTTAACTGTATTTTTTATTAAGTTGAAGTCTGTGTGCTGGAGAATTTGGGGGATGATACCCCTCATTTGGGGGAGTCTGGCAGAATCCCTGCTCAGACGAAATGCTTAGGTGCCTAAATTTTTTGATGCAAATTTAATCTTGATTTGATATGGAGGAAATGTAGATATTATTTGAAGTTACGGTTACATATTTTGTTATACGATTAAATTCAAAATATAAAATATTTGGTTGTAGCATGCAAGACATTTTAAATATTTCCGCTGGCGATTACGAGCGTTTGATGCGTTTAACTTTCTGTGTGCAGTTACAAAATTTTATTTCCATAAAAAAAGAAGAGAATATGATATTACTTAAATTTCTTTATTCTTTTTTAGGAACATACTTTCATCCTGTTTCTCTTTATTGTTTATTCTACGGGACAGAGGCAAGAATAGGAGAGAAATGAGATGTTGTGCATGAAGAAACTACGAAAGATAAGAAAAAATCAAGACGGAAGAAATGAGAGAAAGAGATAGTAGCGAAAAACAGGTGGGTGTGAGCGGTGGTTGAGAGTGAGGGGAGTGAAAGAGTTGAAGAAAATAAGAGAAGATGATAAAAAAAAGGTAAAACTATATCCTGTGCGATACGCACTCGCCGTGAACGGCGCATGAGGGGTGTGGAGGTAGCGCACCACATTTTCTTGACCTACGGTACGAAGTGAGGTGGAGTGGTCGGTCCCACGCTCGACCGCCTTTACCTTCCCAAGGTACCCAGGAATACCAAGGACACTCTGGTACTCAATTTGATAGGAGGCTGAGTGCACCTCAGAGCGCCAGGTATAAGTATTCATTAATTGTATTTCTCGGTTCCTCTTGCAGTGGAAGTAAGTTAGCAGTTTCAAAGCTCAGCGCTAGGTGACACTACCGTACAATTAATCTTATCTTTCAGAGAGCTAACAATAGATGGCACTTTTGTTTATCTCTACATACATCTAGATTGAATCGTCAGCTTGTTTAATGAAATAACAAATAAATTGTTGTTTGAAAAAATAAATATTCATTTTATTTAGCATTTTCAATGACGATTTTGGGCTTGAGGTAGGAAATCTTAAATCTCGAAAACGAGATTGGCAAGAACTAGAAGAAAGCTGCTGATATCTCCTGTGCATTTTTAAAAATATTCCGAAGTTTCTTCGACCTTTCCTTCAAGTAAATTTACTCAGTAGTGTTATAACGTGTCTCAGTGTTTTATATAATAGTTTTCCATCATGAAAATTCAAAATTAACTGTGATAAAAACATCAAATGCGACACTGACAAGAGAGTTAAGAGTGACAGACAGCTAAGGCGGTTAGAAACAGCAACCAATAAATAACTGACCTTAAAACATCAATTATTAAGACCTTTAGACTGCAAAACTGTATTATAATATAAATATCATTATAAAACAGCAATTAATAAAACGAAAACGCAATGGATGAGCATAATAAGCTATTTCTGCGCTAGATTACAAAATACGAATATGAACTTGAAAACGAACAGAAATGTCGTACATGATCAATATATCAAAGCAAATTCTGGAAGGTTCAACAACAACGGTAAGCGTCCTCGTATAATGCTTTATTTTCTCAAACATCACTATTTATTGGACATTTGAGAGTGGTGGTAAACATCGTATGTGAAGCACAGAAACAATGTTGCAACCTATAAATAATATAAGAGGTAAAATTATCAAAATGTTTATTTTCAGTATTTAACCTGGTATAATATTCACAGTTTGCAACTCTGCGTTCTATGCCTCACATAATTATGATGTATAACATTACTAGAAAATACCAGATTACCAATAAACGGACGTAGTGTTATTTGAAACAAGCCAAATTTGATACCGGGTTGGCAATACTGACAACCCCATGACATAACATTTTCAAGTTCTAATATCTACCCAATTAATACAAATCATCTCCCAAAAATCTACATTTTGCTTCTTCTTCTTCCTCTTTTTTGCTTTCTTTGGAAATATTGATTCTATTTATCATTGTAAAATAATTTTGGACTTCAAATTGAAATCCCTGTATCGAAAATGAAGCAGAATTAGATCTGGTTTTGGTGTCAGGACTTCATCTGCGAAGTTTGATTGTTGAATTCTGCTTCTGTGTTCGAACCAACAATAAAATTTTGAGCTGCAAATTTGAACCACCGTATCTCAAAGGTAAGCGGAATTTGGAAAATGGCAGATATATTTTTTCTTCTTATGCTGTTAGGAAATTTGGTTGTGAAATTTCGTCTCTGTGCTTGGAGCGGTAAGAAAATTCAAATTTTAATTTCAATAAATCTTTAATTTCTCAGTTTCTTCTGCAATTCAGCAGCTAATATTTACGTACTTTGCATGGCGTTATGATTTCTTTTGAATGGGCCTAAATGTTTCTGCTTTGGGCGCCCCTTTGTCGATAGTGTCCTTTGTTAGATCAAAATAGTACATTTTAAGACTTCATAAGTGCACATACTACTCACTTAAGTCATGCGTTGAACATAGTTGGATAGATTTTCCTTTGAACATCTATCTTTCTGTTCATTTTTTTGGTGGGGGGATGGGGTTCGATTCTTTTTTGATTACATTTTTATTTTAGACATTATGACCCGTAACGTCACTGCCGATAGTCACAGGAATGGTCTGTAGAAAAGAAAAGGCTTTGTTTGTCCCAATGACCTCTCTCTAAGAGCAATACTGGACTGACTGCTTCCATTGAAATTTGCATGAATATATGAAGCCAAGGAGCAGAGAGGACACTTAATTTCGTTTGTCCACTTCCAGTCTAAACAAATATGGACAAAGTTTTCGGTTCTAACTCAGTTTTTCACGCTTGATATTGCTGTGCGGCCGGTTTTAAATTTGTCTTTATTCTTGCAAAAAACGTAAATATTATTTGCAGTATTTTCTATTACAGGCAGACTACCGTCTACTATTATATGAGTAACTCAGGAATTAAGACAAATCGGAAAACGGGCACAACGATAAGAAGCGTATAAAAGTGGGTTAGAACTGAAGATATGGTTCACATTGAATTAGACTGGAAATGGACAAACGAGTTTAAATATTTGCTCTGGCTTCTATATTTTTAGCTACATTAAGTAGTCACTCCATTATCGTTACGTAGAGCTTCATGGTTTGTCGAAATTAATTTTTGATTCCATTCTTGAATATACTGTATATAGTATATGCAGATCTTACATGCGATAATACTGTAAATGTTGTGCAATCAATGCTTGAAATCAGGGAATCACTTTGTGCTGAGTGATAAAAATAAAAATATTGTAAAAATAAATTTATTGTATCTTGACTATATTTACAATATATTCACACATACATACACATGTTACGACATGACACATTTTACTTTAGAGCGACTAGCTAACAAAGAAAATTTTAATCATCAATTCAGTACAAACTGCATAAAGGAAATCTGATGAACTTCTGTTAACAAAAAAACACACTCTTAAACATAAAACCGTCTCGTCAAAATAAAAGTTACAATGCGGGACTGCTTCTACAGAAAATGTTTGTTGGTCGGACACCTAGCGAAGTAGTTGCTATATGAAATAAAACTTAACTTTATTGATTAAACAATTTTTTTTTTATTGATTAAACAATTTTAACCAATATGGTGAACTGTTTTTGTTTGATTAGTTCAGGTTTAAATATAGTTATTTCAATAAATATCTTCAGTTAACCAAAAGACTTAAAAGATACAATTCTGATTAGTTAGTTTATTCCACAGATGTAAATAGGTAACGGATCTACTCTTTGCGACCCGAAATTGACGCCAGCACATGCGCTCACACATAGAGTACATGGCAGTTGTAATCGACTAAAATAATATATTGAATCTTCCTCGCTTTCTTCGTAAACAACATGCTTTCACACTCAAGCACAGGCAAACCAATAAGACACGTAAGTTCATCCCAATCATCCAGGAAAGATTAATCGAAAACTGGGGTCAAGTTGAACTACCTTATTTGTATTCGATAAGTCAATTCGTTACCTTTTTATATTCATGGTTTATTCGTATTCCTCTGTTTTGAAAATAATATATTGGTATCTTATGAGTGCAGGTCACGACCGCCATGTTGGTATGATCCATTAATTTAAATTATAATTGTTTTATTCGTCATACACTTCCTAGAATATATTTTATTCGTCATAAATTTCTAACTAATATTTACACGTAATAATTCTTCATGGTTATTTTAATTCGTTGTTTTGCAAATATGCTGTTTCTTGAAACATATAAGCGTAATGCATAATTGATAGTTAACCCTATTAAACACAATATATCCACAGCAAAATAAATTGCCCATGTATGAAATAATCCGTTTATATAAAACATATAACCATCACGTTACAGAACAGATACTTTAATGTGTACATCGTGATATTTCTTACGGGTGTATCGTCGCAGTAATCTTCCTATTAAGGTATACAGTGCATTCTGTTAACAGACTGTTGAAGCTACACTCAGAAGAATCACTCGGAAAGCCACTGCCCTTGTGGTCTACGGAACAAATCTTAGGTTCGGTGACGGTATGCATCGATTGCACCTCGTGCGATCCAGTGCTCTTCGGAAGTGTAGTGTGGGAGAGAGACGAGACGAGTGATACGGACATACATTACACGACCATACATTTCATCCCACATACATACATTACCTACTTCTTACATTTTCCTTTTCTACATTTTATTCATTCTACACAACTCCTTCTCTTCCCTCTCTCTTGCTCTTCCGTCCCGACTTACTACCCCATTGCAGTCCCAACTTCTTCCTGAGTTGACGCTTTTCCCCTGATTAGACCTATTAACCGATTTTAACATTTTAATTATTATGTTACATCTTCACTCTTCCGGGATTACAAATTAGCTCCAGTTGTGGAACGGTTATATTTAACACACTCGTAACTTATTCAGGTTATTACTAATTCGCATATACTTG
The DNA here is from genome assembly GCA_022664845.1 of Lepisma saccharinum. Lineage (NCBI taxonomy): Eukaryota > Metazoa > Arthropoda > Insecta > Zygentoma > Lepismatidae > Lepisma > Lepisma saccharinum. Next base: position 906 of record JAGDQP010001784.1, on the reverse strand, counting down.
TATGGACTGGTTGAAATGGCCATTTTGGTCGGAACTAACTTCTCATTAAGAGGGTCGCCGGAATAAGCGCGAAACGGAATAAGAGCGAAAGGAAGTAGCGCGAAAGGAACAAGCGCGAAACGGAAGTAACGCGAACGGAACAAGCGCGAAAGGAAGTAGAGCGAACGGAATAAGCGCGAAACGGAATTAGAGCGACAGGAACAAGCGCGAAACAGAATTGGAGCGACAGGAACAAGCGCGAAACGGAACAAAAGCGACAGGAACAAGCGCGAAACGGAATTAGAGCGACAGGAACAAGCGCGAAACGGAAGTAACGCTAACGGAACAAGCGCGAAACGGAATTAGAGCGACAGGAACAAGCGCGAAACGGAACTAACGCGAACGGAATAAGCGCGAAACGGAATTAGAGCGACAGGAACAAGCGCGAAACGGAATTAGAGCGACAGGAACAAGCGCGAAACGGAACTAACGCGAACGGAACAAGCGCGAAACGGAATTAGAGCGACAGGAAGT
>JAGDQP010001783.1:71019-109827 GCA_022664845.1 Lepisma saccharinum | reverse complement strand
TAAGAAAGCATATGATTCTATCAAAAGGGAAAAGTTATACAGTATCCTGATACGATTTGGAATTCCGAAAAAAAATTGTTTAACTAGTGAAGATGTGTCTCAGCGACCCCATAAGCAGAGTACGGATAGGTAACACTATGTCAGATAGTTTCATGATTCGCAACGGATTCAAACAAGGCGATGCATTGTCCTCACTACTGTTTAACTCTGCGTTAGAATATGCGATTTTAAAAATTAAAGAGGACAAAAAGGGACTATCATTGAATGGTTTGAATCAACTGTTTGTATACGCGGATGATGTAGATTTAATAGGGGACGAAATAGATGCATTACAAAGCAACACCGATGTCTTAGTAGAAGCGTACGATGAGATAGGTCTACAGGTAAACATAGATAAAACAAAATACATGATAACAAGCCGAAACACATGGAATGAAGGAAATACAAACATAAGAATGAGGGATGAGGTCATAGAGAAAGTAAACAAATTGAAATACTTCGGAGCATACGTAACAAGCAAAAATGAGGTCATAAAGAAGAAATAAACAGTCGCTTAGTATCGGGGAACGCATGTTCCTATTCAGTCCAAAAACTTCTAACATCGCGATTAATATCAAGGAAATTGAAATTAAAAATATACAGAACGGTTATTCTGCCGGTAATACTTTATGGTTGGGAAAGTTGGAGTACGACCCTAGCAAATGAACATAAATTACGTGTATTTGAAAATAAGGTTTTGAGAAAGATATACGGGCCGAAACGCGACAAGATGACTGGAGAGTGGAGGAGACTGCATAATGAAGAACTTCACTGAGTGTACGATTCACCAGATGTTGTAAAAATAATGAAATCGCGACGACTAAGGCGGGTAGGCCATGTATCTCGGATGTGGGAGAAACGAAGACTATATTCTACCCTGGTTGGAAGGCCGGATGGAAAGAGGTCATTGGGAAGACCGAGACGTCGTTGGGAGGACAATATTAGAAGATATCTTCGAGAAGTAGGTGTTCATGATGAAGAGTGGCTTGTTATTGCCCAGGATAGAATCCAATGGCGAACGTTTGTTACTGGGACGATGAACTTACGAGTTCCATAAGCCATAGAGGTAGTTGGGGATGATCCGAGGGTCCCACCATTGTTTGACTCTTATCATTATGTTTTTAGCTTTTCCCTCTATTTCTCTTCTGGAATCCGCATCTACCAGAATTACAATAACATCCACATAGGCGACAACGGAGTGTACTTCCCTCATTTCGTGAAATTCTCTGATGCAGGGGTCTATGCAGATATCCCAAAATATTGGCCCGCATACAGAGCCCTGCGGACATCCCATATTTGGTGTTCATGTTAGTTTCTCACTCGGAGCACAGAAGTTCACCATTCTACTATCGCAATAATCCCTAAGTACTCTCACTAAATAACTGGGTATTTTCAACCTGTTCATGTTCTTGAACAGAGCTGTCCACCATAGGTTATCGAACGCTCCCCTAATATCAATATATATATTGCCACTAAATATTTGCTCTCCACCTCCCTTATTTCCTTATAGAACTTATTTACTGCATCCTGTGTCGATTTACCTTTCCTAAGACCAGTTTGATTTTTGTCGTGTTCTAGCCCCTCTCTTGCTGCTTGCAATATATTTGTTATGACTTTTTCAAATATTTTTCCAATTACATTGAGGAGACAGATGGGCCTATATGAACGCAGGTTTTCACGGGTTTTCCCCTGGCTTTTGAGCAATTGCTTCTTTCAATTTTTTTAGGGAAGCATCCCTGCCTCAAACATTCGGTGAAGAGTCTTGTCAGATATGGTGTCCAAATGTGTATAATTTTCTTATATATTTCCGATTTTAGTCCATCAGGACCCGGAGCTTTTCTATTTTTTAGCGATCTTATTGCCTGCTGAACTTCTGAGTTTGGTACTATTTTTTTGTCATTATTTTCTTCATCTTTCGGTCTTATTACTTTCCTCAGCTGTTCTTCCGTTTCCGTTCTTACTCTCTGTTGTTCTTCAATTTCTTCCTCTTCAGAACCTTTAGGTATTAGGTCTTGCATTAATAATTAATTTTGCCGAGTCCCTCCAGTCCTTTGTGTACGTTCCATCCGTTTTCTTTAGTGTTGGCAATGTTGTTGGTTTAATCTTTTCCATGCATAGTTTATATGGTGCGCCCCATGCGTCTAGAGTTAAATTATTTTCAAAAAATTTCCCCATGTTTCTTTTTTCCTGGTGATTATTTTTTCTTTGTATTCTTTTTTTGCATCTCTATATAGTTCTAATTTCCTATTTCTTAGCAGCTGGTCCCTAGCCTGTTGGTAACTTTTTCTTTCAGATCTGACAATCCTCCTCAACCTTTCTAGTTCCCCGCACCAGAATGGAGCTTTGTTCTTATTCTTATTATTTTTGCTTGGTGGACATGCTTCGCCAACGGCACGCTCGGTTCCTCCGCGAGCTGATCCAAATCGGTTTTCTCCGTCACTTCTGGCAAGGTTAGAGATTCTTCCAGCTTTTTCCAATCCATCTTCATGAGATTGTATACGGGTCGTTGTTATTCCACGGCAGTGTTCCGTGCTGCGTTTGCATTCTGCGTTATTTACAATTTTGTTATATTATGATCACTGCTTGTTTGTCCATCCAGTACCTGCCAGTTTCGTATGTCATTTAGAAAATTTGGTGAGAATAATGTGAGATCTATGTTAGCCTCTGCGTACACTCGGTTCTTGTATGTTGGTGATTGACCATCGGTATTACATATTATTAAGTTGTTTGCCTGAATCAGATCCTTCTGATGGGCTGTAGACTGCCAGGATACCGACAAGGCAACTCGAACGGACCTATAGCTGGCGACTCTGAACTGTCAGGAGAGACGTTAGTGGAATTTTCAGAAGCCAACAGACTGTTCGTTCCCAATACATTTTTCAAGAAGCCGCCCCAGAGGAAGTGGACATGGAAAGGCCCAAATTAGACTAAAAACGAAATAAACTACGTTTTATCGAATAACAGGGAAATTCTGCAAGATGTGTCTGTTCTGAACAGTTTCAACATTTCAAGTGATCGTAGTATGGTGAGATGTAATCTGAAACTAAATACTAAACTTGGGAGATAGAAGTTTATCAGATGAAAAATCGCCAGTTTAAGCTCTGGAAAATCTAGGGAAACACAGACAGACATTCGAGATAGAACTAAGCAACAGATTCAGCGACTTTGGAAGAGTTAGAGGATGAAGAAGACATCAATAGCAGAAATAAAATACTAACTGAGATAATGAGAGAGACAGTCGAGGAAATAGAAGGCATCAACAAGAGAAAAGAGCGAAGTCTCAAAAGAAAATAAACTCTTGATGAAGAAAAGGAGGGAAATGAAAGAAGAGGAAAATTACTTAAAGAGGATTGAGTACATAGAACTAAATAAAACCGTAAGGCAAAAATAAGAGAGGATGTACGAACATACAACTAAAAATCTTGTTAGAAATACTATGGAGGAAAACAAGAGCCTGAAAAAAAAACCAGCAGCTCATAATAGGAAAAGTAAATAATTGCAGCTAAGGACCAGACGGGACCGTAACACGAAATACGGAGGAAATTATAAAAATATTTAAAAATTTCTGCAGAGAATTGTACTGCTCCGGAGAAGAACTAGAAAATTATTCAGAAGAAAATGATGTAGAAGTGTCAGACGTAATGAAAGATGAAGTGGATAAAGTACTTTGAGGGATGAAGAACGGAAAATTGCCAGGAGAAGATGGAGTCACAGCAGAGATGTTTAAATGGGGAGGTGAAAAGGTGAAAGAGGAACTTGCTAAATTATTCTCGATGTGTATGAAGAAGAGAGATATACCCCCAAGTTTTAATAACGTTGTTATAATTTTGTTGTACAAGAAAGGGGACAAAGAACACGTGGAAAACTACAGACCAATTAGTTTACTGTCAGTTCTATACAAAATGTTCATCAAAGTCATTTTGAATCGTATTGAACGAGACTTAGATTTTAACCAGGGAACAAGCCGGATTTCGTCGTGGATTTAGCACAAAGGACCACATACAAGCATTGAATGAAGTTATGGAAAGGACTAATGAATATGAACTTCCACTATATTCGGAAGATTTTGCAAGAACTTTCGATTCGGTCCCCTTGGTTTTAAGTACTTAAATCACTTGAATATCAAGGCATCGAAAGTGCATAATCAAGTTATTGCGAAACATTACTCGACTCCTTCATCTGTGATTAGATTATGTCAAGAAAGTGAAAAATTTAAAGTTGGAAAGGGGGTAAGGCAAGGAAATTCAATTTCTCCAAAACTGTTTTTTGCGGTCCTGGAGAGTGTTACAAAATTTAAATATCAGAAAACTCTATAGAGTACTATATTTCCTCAAAATCAGAAAGTAACAAACAGCAATTTACAAATTAAGTAAAATGAGGGTAAAACGAAAATTCTTGGCACAAGCCTGGCCCGGCCAGATAAATTTTGAAATGTTTTGCCTCGAGCCCCAATATATTTGTATCTGGTATAATAATAATAATAATAATAATAATAATAATAATAATATATAATGCATTGAAACCTATGTGAGTGTTTGTAAAATGTGATGCGCTTAGATTTCTAGTCATTTTAATTTCATTCTACAGGATTGCCGTTTCAATTTATTTCTAACACAAAGTGTAGTAAGCTCAAATTCCACACTCTTTTCTTCTTTGCAATTTTAATTGTTTTCTCCACTTCACTTGCAAACTACAATTGAACTTTACTTTTGCTTGTTATTTTAATATCAATTCCAGAAAGAAAACGAAAGTTCTCGTGTCCTTTTTGTTTTCTTTTTCTCCCCAATATCAGGTAGAATCTGGGAACACACCAGAAGGACTGTAATTCATTCGTTCTGTCCCTATCCGCTCTTCTAAGAAAGAAAGAAATAAGAAACTATATGTCTCATGAGAGGAAATGTCCGATTTATATTTTTGTGTGTTTGTATTTTCTCATGTTGCATCCAACTCAGAGATTCTTTGAGCAAGATATAACCATGGGTATACAACGTTCGTATGTTACAAGTGTGAACCATACAAAAATTGTATTGTGTTACCAAGATTCTTTTATCTGTAAACTTCTTGTTCTGAGTGTAACCAATGTAACCTACTACAATACTAAGATGTGAATCAAATTTATGTTTCCTGTATGTCATGTTCCAAACATGTAAGAGTTGACAGTAAGGCACATTGACACGTTAAACGCATATGAAATTCAAGACACATAATCCTAAAATTCCAAAACCCAATTCCCACGAGAAAATTACTACTCCTCTATGCCTAAGGCAAAACCGGGCCAATGAAGGAATACTTTCAGAAGAGAACAACCATCTCCCACTACAGAGTGAGGACCATCCAATGATCATAAGTGGAAGTTACAGGAGTATCAGATTTTTGAACTACTTCACTTGGATCCTCAGTAACTAACGAATCTCAAAGTGAGTACGCACACCCGGCGAGCTCTACCTTAGTGACATCACTACGACTCGGTACGTCTAAACTAGAATTGTACTTACCCAATTAAAAAGTTATTGGATAATTGAAGAAACAGAGACAGTTTAACTCAGCCCCAGAGATATCTTGTTACTCTCCGAGGATCTCGGGAACTACGGGAAATTTGGAGTACAAAAGACGGACTCTGAGACTAGGAAATTCAGAAACCAGTCCACCACCAGACACAATCATGTAATCCCAAACGAGTCCTTCTGATTTGCGCTGGAATCGTCTTCCTTCTCTCTCTCTCTCTCTCTCTCTCTACAAACCCTTAAGCGAGTCCTTCTGCTTTAAACTGGAATAGCCTTCCTGAAACTAAATTAATCCTACCTACAGAATGCTAAAATCCTCAACGACCTTAGTACCTCGATATCACTTGTACCTGTGTCTGGTCTTTCCGTAGTTTCCTGTAAGTCGGTTGCCGGGCTTCGAACACTCATTAACCACCAAGAGCTGTAGAGGTGCATCTCCACCACCATCACTACCGTCGAAGCTTGCCTGCAGTTCCAAGTCACCGTCATGGAAGCCATGGTGACTTGTCGTCTGACCGAACTTTTGGCTTCCGTACATTCCAACCTTCACAACATTTCGCTAAGAATATACACTCATCAGGCAAAATCGCTAATCTATAACACCTTAAATTGCTACATTCTTTCATTCAAAGATAGAAACTGTTTCTAAAGCCCAAACTTTAGAGCTCACAAACTCAAAATTAAAAAAAAAAATCAACTCTATAAGCAAATAAAAAATATTCTTCAATCTAAGAAAAGGAACTTCTGATTTCAGGCCAGAACTAATTGACTGAGTACCTATCAAGCTTTCGAACGTCAGAATTTCCCACGTACCTCCTCAATAACTCTCAAACGCCTTCTAAAATTCTCTTATTCCAAACAGTCAAATTTCTCGGAATCTCTCTATTTTGTTCGACGCTCTCTTCCAGAAAAAAAGAAAGAAAAACGCCTCCGATCGACCACGCGTCAAAAGGATCAAAATAATAATTTTGCTTTGAACAGTACTATTACTTGTAGTCGCAGGTTTCTTAAATCCAGCAAAGAAGTAGCTAGTCAAAATATAATTTTTATTTACAAAACAACTTATCAGAAATTTGACCCCACTCGCAAGACTTAGATTTTGCACGGTATTTAACACCGTATTAGACTACAATCCTGACTTCATCCACCATTTCTTCCTGCGGATCGCTAAAGTAGAGAGAAGAACAAAGGGTGCGTATTCCTTTCATTTTTATATCAAGACGACAGCTCTGACTGTTCATCCTCTGGGATTCAGTGGTTGGATTGACCATATTCTGATATTGACACGGACCATCATAGGAAACTTTAATACGCATACTGTCTTTTGTTATTTATTGAGGGAAGGGCATGCAGTCACTCGTGTTTCTGCCGACTGAGGTGAACTCCCCGGTGGACAACTAACCCTCTATAGCGAAAGTGGAGCCGCTAAGCAACATCAAATGTAAATATTGCATTGTTTGCAATACCTTTCACTCCACGTGGCGTGCACGCAGACTTGAACGTTTGGCTTTATTCCAATTCCAATTTAAGGAAAATCAATAATTATTGAACTGCTTTAAAAAAGTGCCATTAATCGGCCCGACCTGAAAAGAAAGCAGTGTCGGCCCGCCCAAGCCCGGCCCAAAGAAATAGCAGAGCTGGTCCGCCGAAGCCCGGCCCGTGCAGGTCTCTAGTGTCCTGGTCTATTTACTAATACGTGATCGATCTCGTTCAGCGTTGAGCGATCTAAAAAAGATAAAATTAATTTTATGGGCGGTAACAGCACTATGGCTTACGCCAGTCCCGATACGGGGGAAGCCCCTTATCTTTGTCACTTCTAAAAATAGTTGATAACTAAAATAATAAAATCAAATAAAACCTGAAGAGGTAAAGTACCCTCAGAAAAAGAAAGTAGTAGTAAAAAACTAAAGATGTATAGAGTCTTTAGCTGAAGTTAAAAACGTGAAGCCTGTAAATGGGCCTTCACAAAAATAAAATAATACTACATAAAACTTAACAGCTAAGGGACATAATCATCTCAAAGAGACGGAAATAGACCTGTTGCACGAATATACATAAAAACTCGCCGCAACATACCTGGTTCATCCCCTAACAATGACGCCATGTCATTGGGGATGTTATAACGTTGTCTGAGAAGGACGTGACGAATACTTAAAACTACATTGCAGTTATTACAATGTGGTGGGTCCAATCTTCGCAACAGATATCCGTGTGTCAGGCGACTGTGTCATATACGTAGGCGACATAAAAGTACTTCTTCAAGCCTACTATCTCGGCAAGATGATTTCCATGGAGCAACAGTTACCTTAATTTCTTTCAATTTATTAGCAGCAACGTCATCCCATCGTCGCTGCCATTCATTCCGTGTAACTTGTCTATAATATATCATCATGTCGTGAAATGGAACATGCTTAATATCAATGTTAGTTCCTAAGGAGGCCTCACGAGCTGCTTCGTCTGCAAATTCATTACCATGGATACCAACATGACTTGCTATCCACGAAAAGACAACCTCACCACCGGCAGAGCAGATGGCGTGTGTCTTACATAGGATATCTTGCACGAGCGGGTGCTTAGAATACATATTCTCGAGGCTTTGAACAACACTGAGGGAATCTGTACACACAAGGATGCGGTTGACACCACGAAGGAGACTAAAATCCAAAGCCTTTAAAAGGGCATATAGTTCAGCAGTAAAAATACTAGCTTTGGGATTAAGACAAAATTGGTGGGCTTCCCCATTTATAACAAACGCACAGCCAACAGATTCTTCTGATTTGGACCCATCGGTAAAGACAGAGATAAAATTCGGGTACTGACTCTGCATCTCACGAAAACGCTTCTGGAACTCAATCATAGATGTCTCCGATTTCTTGAAAATTGACAAGGAGATATCAGTCCGCGGGCGAACTAGTGTCCATGGAGGACGGAGACTAAAACGGACACGACAGACAGTTGGACGATCTGCATACAGTTTCATCAACAACTCAGACGCTCGAATACCAAGTGGTCGAGTGGTACCTGCTCGACGAACTGGAGCTGTCTGTCTCCAAGAAATAGATCTGAGTCTACAAGACAATTTCGTTTTCGGCAGAAGTACACACAGACTGTCTTCGTTGGAGAAAAACGAAAGCCAGTCTGGTGTGACCAGTCAACAAGACGGTTAAGCGTCAACTGGATCTGCCGGGCTGCGAGGTTGATATTCGCAGATTTACAGACAATCGTCAAGTCGTCAACATATAAAAGATCTTGCACAGGACGGCGAATGCAAGCCATAACACTATTCACTGCAATTGCGAACAGTGTTACGCTCAGCACACTCCCTTGAGGTACACCGTTCTCCTGTAAATAACGCTCTGAGAAACGATCAGTAACATAATAGCGATCGCGAAGAAAATGTTATATAAAATGGGCCATGTGGCCCCTAATACCCGTCATGAAGCTGGCGTAATATCATATCATAGGCCTTCTCTAAATCGAAGAACACAGTAAGAACATGTTCATTCCGGAGGAATGCGTTCTGAACAATAGACTCTAACCTGACAAGGGATGGTCGACAGTTGATCGATATTGGCGAAACCCACACTGATCATTAGAAAGCAAGTTGTTATGCTCCAAGTACAACATTAGGCGTCGGTTTATCATTCTCTCAAAAAGCTTGCATACGCAGCTAGTGAGAGCAATGGGTCGGTACCTTGTGGAATTGAGTTTATTTTTGTCAGGTTTCAGAATCGGAATTACAATAGCTTCTCGCCAACCAGCAGAGAAGATATCGGTCCTCCAGATCTGATTATAGAGGTTTAGCAAGAAGACCTTTCCTTGGGAGGGAAAGTGTCGCAGCATTTCATAGTGAATATCATCCAGTCCAGGGGATGTGTTTCTAACATCCCGCAAGGCAGTTTCAAGTTCCCACTCAGTTAAAGAGACATTATATTGTTCTAAATGATTAGAGTGAAACCGTAGAGGTATTATCTCTGTCTGTAGTTTAATGTTTACGAAATTAGCACTATAGTGCTGAGAGCTGGATATTGCTGCGAAGGCTGCTCCAAGAAGATTAGCTATCGCTTCTGGATCAGTATGCAAGACATTGTTCTGCTTCAGAGCAGTCAATGGCTTGGAGCGACAGTTGCCTTGCAAACGTCTGACCCGTTCCCACACGTCTCGAATTGGCGTTTGGGAATTAATTGAAGATACATATTCACGAAAGGATGTACGCCGAGTTTGTTTCATGAGACGTCGAATATATGCTTGTGACTGTCGAACTGCATTTAAATTTGCCGGTGTAGGATATCGGTTGAACACTCGCAGAGCGCGACTGCGCCGGCGCCGTGCTAGTTCGAGCTCATCGTTCCACCAGGGAACAGAACGCCGATGGGGTTTTCGACCAGACTGTGGGATGGAACATCTGGCAGCTCGCAAAATTTCACCGTTTAAGTACTCAACCGAATCATTCAGGGGCAAATCTCCTTGATCAACTAGTTATACACGAGTTTCACATTTAGTCCAGTCAGCACGCTTCAGATGCCAATGTGGTAACTTTCGTGGTGGTCGATAGAAGTTTAAAAAGTCTAAAATTACTGGGAAGTGGTCACTACCACATAGATCGTCATATACACGCCATGCCAGCATGGGTGCAAGAACTGCACTGCAGAGAGACAGATCGATCGCTGAGTACGTGCCACTAGCCAAACTAAAATGCGTGTTAGCACCAGTATTTAATAAAAAAAAATTTGAAGCGTCAATAAAAGATTCAAGTATTCTCCCGCGGACATCTGTACGAACACTACTCCAAATAACGTTATATGAATTAAAATCTCCAACTAAAATTATAGGTTGGGGTAACTGCTGCAAGAGATTCTGGAGGTCAAGGAGCGTCAAGTGTTGATACCTCGTGATATATAAATTCAGGATTGTAACATGCTGCTCAAGGTGGACGCGAACAGCAACCGCCTGTAAGTTCGTAGCAATGTGGACAGGTGTTGAATACAGCGTATCAACAACACCAATTACAACACCGCCACATGCGCGAAATAGCAGTTGGAAAATCTGTGCGATATAGGGTATAGCTCTTCAAAGCGTTGAGCGATCTGGTTCATCAAAATATTAGACATAGAATTGTCGAATTGTCTTTCAAGAATTAGATATTTCTCTCCATCACCCTAATAAGCTTATAATAATAATAAAACCTTGATGAAACTTTTTATTTGTATATCTTGCATAAGAGAGGGAAGAGACAGTTTCTCTTCTTATTATGACACTATGCACTTGAATCTTGTAGCATTGTTCAATATTTCATCAGTTGACAGCTCGCCTGGCATAGATTCCTTCTTTCGCTTTCTTCTTTCAGGCAGGGAAATTTCAACTTCAAAGTCACATCCCTTTTCGTTTAGTTGGTCATAGACCCATTGGAAAGTCATCTTCAGAAGTATTGATGGCTTCACAATTTATCGTACGCCTTTCTAATATCAATAATACACAGTATGTAAGAAAATATTATTTGTGTAAGCCAAATATGCTCTTAGGATCACATCTTTTCAATACACTGATTGCAGGGTTTGAACGTATGAACTTACAAGCTTAGTTTAAGCAGCTTGTTTTAAGAAAAGAAGAAGATCTTTTCTTTATGATTTTGAAATATTTAAAGTTGGTTGACATCAATTATCTAAGTTTTATTAAACTTACAGATTCACATTAATAAGTACGAAGAATATCATAAAAACTAAAACTTATACACAAAGTACATAGTTATTTCAAATTCAATTTATTGCTTATGAAATAACTAAGAAACTAGACTTGACTTAATATGGTAAATGCTGCAAAGACTAACGAATATATGTGTTTTAAAAAATGTTATTCATGTATGGAACACAAGAAATTTCAAACAAAAATCTAAAAAATAAAAAAAAATGATATAAGAGCACATCAGGCACAAATAATTTGATGAATATATATGTTTAAAAAAAAACATAAACAAATTAAGAAAAGTAGTAGTATGAACAATGTGACAAATACGTGAACATGGTCACGAAATTATTTACGAAAAGTCCTTTATGATTTCCTTTATACTCAAACTTCTGTATTATTCTATTAAGCGTCATCAGATGTCTTGACTACGAAATTAAAACATGAATATTGTACGTCTAAATAATACATGAAAATTCATATATCCATACTATTTGATCAAATTTGTGATTTAATTATAGTATATGGTAGAGGGAATCTAAATTAGGCCATTTTAATCATGTATACAATATATATATATATATATATATATATATATATATATATATATACATTAAGTGGTGGCAAGAAGTATTACTTATGAACCTTTTCATACAAGCTTCAAGTATTCTTACCTGTTAAAGTAACATTACAACTCTGCAACCTACTTTGATCACCATAAATTATATGTCTTAAAGTTACTATACATGTCTGAACCTAAATTTGTGAATCATAACGAAATACCCAACAGGAAAATTCAATCCAAAAATCAGCAAAGAATGTAAAAAAAAAGTGGCTAAGGTTACGGAATGAATTAAGAAGTCTACATACAATAAGAAAGTGGGAAAAGTCACGGATTTGTCTGACTTTCAAGATTTATGGAAACTTAAAGTGGTGCTAATACAAGCAGAATCTTCTGGTGTAACATTAATTTTAATCAAATTAACAGTTTCTGATGCGTCATAATTAAAAATAGAAACGTTTACGCAATGGAAAAGCATATTTATGCTACCGCGTAAGAACACAAGAAATACGAATTAAAGTTGGTTGTAATGCTGTTTTTATTCTGAAACATTATTACGAAGCACATTGTTGGTTATGTGCAAATATTTATCAGAATTTTATTGTATTCGCTCTATGATAGTATTATATAGCTCTGTCGGTTCTTCAGGGATATAGTGTTGTGATGATGTAGAGTATAACAATTTCCTGCATGAGTAAAGGTATTTTGCATGTTTGCATGCACTTTTGTGTGGTAAATGCTAGAACATTAAGATGCATGTGCACTGTTTAGAAGTGTACTATGATACTTTGAAAATATGTCAAATGTGGAACTTATACCCTTTTTCCTTCGACCTGCTATCTCTGGAATTATATCTGCACTCCTCCTACTTATGGCTAGACGACTGTTGGCTGTTAATATGAATGTTGGTGGAATTATTGATTATGCTATGAACTTGATCTTGAAGCCAGTTAATGTTATACAATGGATGTTACAGAATAAGGTGTACAATAGGGGGGGTCGAAAAAATCGAAAGTTTGAGGACCCTTTTGCGATACTGCGGAAAAGTTGTACCTACATCTAAGTATTTCCTCTGCGAAATTTCAGAATCCTGGGATGATATCTTCTGTTCTGGCACGGGGTCTCAAATTTGAAAAATTCGGTGAAAACCGCAAAATATTTAACTTTTTTTTTTTATCTTTTAAATGTATGACATTTATCACAGCTTCTTTCTCGATAGTGACGAAAAGTTGCTTTTAGATATATTTAATTACTATAAAAAGTTTCAGGACCCTGGGATAATATTTTCTGTTCTGGCAGTAGGCCTGAATTTGTACAAAAATACATAAACCATATATTCGTTCAACAAAATAACTCACTTGTTTCAAGTAAAGCAGCAACATTTCATATCTACATTTGTAGCTATTTACAATGATCCCGTCAAAAATGCCTTTTATTTGTAAGAATGAAACAAACAGAAAATGGAACCAACTTATGAAGACAGTAAAAAAACGCTGTTCTGCTCTGTGTGCTTTTAGTTTTCAAAATCTTCTAAACCAAAGGTGTTTATAAAAGGAATTCCTGCCGGAAGAGACATTCATGTAAGAATAAGAATACATGAACAGTCCACGTGTCACAGAATTTGTATCGAAACTTTTTATGAGAATTACCAGTAAAAAGGTATTGAATAGTTTCTATTCAAAGTCAGTTATCCTTACGGCAAGAAATTTTAAAAAAACATTAGGGTCATCGAACATGTGGAAATTGTAGAGGTAATAGGGGAAAATGGATTGAGCAATAAAAGGGATTAGTCTGAAGTTGCCCGTACGTTGAAAGTGCAACCGCTGATCACGGAATTTCTACGGAACTGACGCTTCTTGGAAAGTAAAATTTTGTATGAAAGAGCACGCAAACGAATACACCGAGAAAAACAAGAAGTCACATTTTCCAAGGGGAAAAGGTGCCAGGTATAATTTGGTCAAGTTCTTCACAAATTAGTGATCACTGTTATGGAAGAACGTAAAATTCACAAAATGATGTGCATTGGAATTTCAACTGACAGTGCATGAAACATACAAAGAGAATACAGGAGGTGTGGTGCTTGTCTTAATGAAGCTGCACCATAACGGATCTCACGTTTGGTGTTACGTGCATGTGTTTAACCTTGTGTTTGACGAAACAACTGCGGCTGTTGATCAGAGTACTTAGCTTTTTTGTTACAATGTACTGAAAATAATCATACGTGAAAAATGACGTATGGGAAGCTGCTTGACAAGGAAAGGAAGGAACATTGCTCCATCAGTGCTGGGGGTTAAAAAATAAAAGAAGCTTGGACTGCCTGATATTCTTAATCAGAATCAAAGAACGCAAATCCAATGTAATAGTTTCAAAACTTTACTTCCATCCACCCCAGTTCAGGTTTTAATAGCACCAGCATACTTTAATCATGCCCATATTCTCATAAACATTTAGCGTTACAGAAACTAATCTAAAACAAGTAAAACTTGTACAGTCGGTCCGGTGGAGCCCATGATTAATAGTCTACATTTTTTTCAAGCACATTTTCTGACGTAGTTTTTCCTGTAGATACAGACTCCGCATGAAAAGTGGATGTCAAACTTGAAAAAATCGAACTTTGCCACAATGGTGCTCACACAGGGTCCCTCCCTCACAAGGAGTTTGGCTAGCTCAACGGATAGCTCTGATGATTTTCTGATAATTTTGTTTCTTGCATTTTTTCCAGAAATCTTATTCGAACTCGCAATATTCTAGACCTCCATGTTAACTTTCATTTGTTCTAGCGTTATTCGCGTTAACCGCGATATTCTAGACAACACCTTATGGTTAAGATAAATCTATAAATAAATCCTGCTTCTCTCGCTGCAGTAGCCCAAATGCAAAACTCCTCATCATTCATTAAGTTAATAACTGCCAAACAGCTTTATGCTACAGACAAATCAAGTAATTTGCCGGCACAGGGATTCCCTGTTAGCATAAGAACTAATGTGGTTTCTAAACAAAAACAGTGAATTTAGAAAGAAGAAAATAATGCTACATAATGCTATTGACTCAAGATGTAAAGGAGATGTTTAAATTCACGAGCACGTTTTGTACAAAGCGCTCTTAATCGTTAATACATTACAAATGTTTCAGCCTTGACCTGATAGATAATGTTAGTAATTTAATTTATAATCAGTACACGTGCTCTGAACCTACTTTTTATACTATTAATAGTTGTTTTCTTTTAGATTATAACAATACAATAATGAATTTAGGTTACAAAGAAACAAAGGCCAAGATATAATGCAAAAAAATGGAGTGATTAATCATATTTCAAATGAAGGTGCATTTGATCCTATGTCAGATTCATTAAAACCACAGTTGATCCACAATCGTTATACTTAAAATATACCCGTAATTATAGGCATTTGTGCATTTGTTTCTGATAGTGCCACATGGAAAACCAGAAATTTACTCGAGAATTGATACGTTGGAGTAACTAAAGACCATCAATTGCTTCATCAGAAAGTGTTTAACAACTAACTGCAAAGCATCGCTGAATCGTGTAGGTATAAAAAAAATATTTATTTATTTATTTGATAATTTGGTCGAACTAATCCATTAATACTACAACACTTTCAACAAAAGGCAAGGTGCCACTGGACTCTCTGTCACATTGCGCTTATAACCAATGGTAAGGGGGCACAGACCTCTATGTCATATTGTGCTTATAGCCAAAGGTAAGGCGTTTAGGGGCCACAGGCCCCTCTGTCATATTGCATCAATAACCAAAAGTAAGGCGTTTAGAAGCCGTAGGCCTCCGTGCCCTTTTTCCCGAAAATTTCAAATGAATCTAAGCTAGGCGGTTCTACATGGGTAACGAGAAAAATAGGCAATTCATTGAAGAAGGTTTCGATGTGAATTAAACGATGATTTACTCAGGATAGCAGGCGAAGCTTGCTATTCGAATCAAACCATTCATAACGTATCACGTGATAGTTTCCGGCCGCCATCTTGCCAAAGAGTTAATTTCATTATCTCCTGTTCTACTAAGTGTATCGAGCTGGAGTAAAGGATGTTTCCCTGAAAATGGCACATATAACTTGAAATTGGAACCTCGAAAGCGATAGCGTGCAATGTCACACAATTTCCAACTATCAACTTTAACATTACGCATAATGCATGTAATTCCCGTATAAATATCACAGGGAAATTAACATAGCCAAAAATGCCTTATTTAGTGACGAGACACATGAAAAAACAACTTCAGATTCGTATTTCCCAAAATCAAGATCGATAATAAAAACAGCTTGAACGGGGAAGATCAAACTAACCTCCGCCACCTCCAGGGCTCCATTGTCATTGTTTTTATAAAATTATGCTAGAAACATGTCTTATACGGTGTTTGGCTCAGAATGGCACTACGAAAATGATAGTTATTTCAGAAATAGCAAAAATATGTGACGATACAGTGTATAGGCGGCCATTTTGAGAACTATTTATATTTTAATACCTCACGTTCTAATGATCGTATCAATATGGAACAAACGATATGTTACAATTGAATCCGAAAGTAGATAGTCAAATCAGAATAGCAAAATATGTGACGTCACGAAGTACAAGCCGCCATCTTGCAAAATAATTTACTCGTAATTTGGAGATCTAAATATCTAGTATTGTAACCGCCACGATGGTATCAGGAATGTCTAGCTCAGAATGGCAAGGGGAAGCTGTTACACATATCATAATCAGAATAACATGTTACCTCACGTACCATGTGGCCACCATTTTAGGAAACATTAACATTTCAATATATCGCATTCTAATCGGCGTATCTTGGTGGAGTAAATGATTTGAAGTTCAGATAATCAAAAGCTCGCGTGCGTAAACAAATAAAGCATTTCGAAGGGCAAGGCCCCCTTATCCCCAGTCCCGAAAACGTAGGAATACTCAATACAAACCATTATTAGAGGGTAACCTTCCTGGCTTACAGTTTTCCTTCGCCCATCTTAGTCCTATTCTATTTACTTAGATGTTAAGTACTCTCACAAAAAAATAATTTGTGTCTGTGACAACATTCTTACTTCCGGCAAAATAATCTGTATCGAAATATAAAGGTAAACTTGCTCATCTTAATTGAGTAGACATCGCCAAAGATGAATGTGTCCTTGTTTATTATTCCATGATTCTCAGAATAGATTGAAAGAACTAACTTAGAAATACATATTGTTGTTTCCTGTACAGTATTTAATGACAATAGAACATTCCAGTAGAGTATTTTTCATTCCACTAGCTAATTATTTATAAGTAACAATAGATCAGCCCGTTATTATTAAATTATTAAAAGTTGTTTTCTTCATTGCATGAAAAGAGGTGAATTGCAGTAAGTTCATTTTTTGTCGCCAGAGGGCAGGCTGTTAGACAACAAGAAATCCACCTATCGTTAGTTTTGAGAGGTTGATGAACAGTTTGTAGACATACATTTATTGTCTTTACTTACAAAGTCACGAAACATTGATTATTTCAAAACTAATCTATAGAAAATGAGATACGTTTGTTTGGTGTTGATATCAGAATACTGTTTCTGACTTCCCAATATTAGCCAAATGTATTTCCTTTTTACCCAAAAGTTAATATTTTAGTTAACACTAGTTTTACGAAAATTAAATCTACTGTATTTATATGATAAACAGCTCCCATGATGATAAACTTGATTCCAAACAAATTACATTTACTTTTTTAAATAATCGAAAGGTGTTTCAAATGATCTTCCAGTTGACGACTGTTGTATTTTGAGAACATTACATGTTTTCTTCGCTAGACCACAGGCAATATTTTCAGCAGTTCCAGCGTTTAATAGGGTAAATTATAATTTCACTAATAAATTTTCAGTTTAGAGTATGTACAAGCTTACATTTTGGTAACGGGCCACTGAAATTCCAAACATACACCGTTGTATATATTCATTTTTGTAATTAGAATTAAAAGAGCTTTCAAATTATGTACAAGTTGTCGATTTATCGCAAGGATTTTCTCTAGATTTAAACTTTGTTAATTACCTTGGGTTTCATTTTCTGGTAATTCGAAGCAACAAAGACTTTTGTTGCAAGTTACCTGGCCTCCGTTAAGACACCTTATCGATGGTTTCTTTGACACAATTCCATTGAATTTACCATTTAAATGACTGCAGCTATCGGTAGCAGATTTACCGTAATCCACTTATGCATAATTATTAAGCTACTAAATGTTGTTTAAAATATAGGTAAAAAATCTGACTTCAGAACGGGAGACCCTGGTTTCAATGCCCTCGATGACTGGAAAGTTTTCTCGCTTGCAGCAACGCTTTCCGACTTAATTAAATATATATATATTTGCCGAATCATAGGTGAATTGTATTTTAAAAGTTATAATACAAATTTACTGGATATTTGCTAAGTAGGAACTAAGAACTTTGCTGCATATTTTATGAAAACACACATTTATTATGGGAAGATTGCTTAATACTTTCCGTTTCCTGTTGCATGTTTATTGAAAGTACGATGTAATTATTTGTAGTTATCAGAACAGAGACCGGGTGAAATATGTTTGCAGTTCCATTCAGACATTATCACTTATATTATTATTATTTAAAATTTTGGTTTCTCTATTACAGCGCTTGAAACTTCCTTGAAGGATGGCACCACACAATGAAGATATTGACATATTATGTGAAGAACATCGAAAGACTAAAGGAAAATCCTCTGTGAACATCAATTCAGGATATTTTCGGTCACCTCTAGTTTGGGAGATTGCTATTGGCTATCCTCTTCTTTGTTCAGGTTCTATTTTCGGTATATGGTTGATGTTCACTGCTGCAAAGATATATACAATATTTTGGGGTACGTAATTGATTTATATAATAGAAGTGTGCGCACGCTATATTATGTTTAATCAAATTTATTCGTAAAAGGAATATGGAAGAGATTCTGTAATTGCAATAGAATAAATGAAAACACAAGACTCTTTGCTGTTACGATAAACATAAAAAATTAGTAATCTAATTCCGAAGTCTATTAATAATATATGGGGCACATTTGGATATTTGTCATTTTACAGGACAGAGGAAGAAAGCCGTTATTGGAGAGGTTATTCTTATTTGGAGAAGGCTGAAGAGTTGATAGCATAAAAAAAAACCTTCTAGCAAGATTATATGAACACCAAAACACTTGAATACCTACTGAGGATTTCAGGAAATATATTCATCTCATTTTCCGCAAAAGTTTTATCTCTTCACATATTTGAAAATGTTATTCCCTTTCTTTTACTTCACTTATATTCTTTCTCCTCTTAGCTCTCAGAGGTTTTCCTTCTTATTTTATACACTTTGCATGCTGTTGATACTAATGTGTTTCTCAATTGAAGAGTACAGGGGAAAGAAAATGGGATGTCCATGAAAAGGTGAACTCATTTTTTCTGTTTTCTTTCTCTGTACTCTCCAATTTTGAATTAGAATTTGGATTGGTTTTGTGGCCTGTAGCAGCAAAGATAGTTGTTTACTTCCTTCGTATATTAACTCTTAATATGACCCAGTGGGCTTTCCGTTTTCGTAAGCCAAATTCTGAAATACATTGGTCTTTGCCGGCGTCTATTTGAACTTATTTGTTTCCACAGTGTTAATTTCTTTTAGAAAAGTTTTCTTAAAAATATATCCCCTAATGTTTCTTGAGGAAGTAAGTATTTACAATTATCATCAGGAGTTCTGGAAAGGCACTGAGAAATTTATTGTATGTTATTAGAAGGTCTCAGTTTTCAATTCCAGTGTGATTTATGTACGCGCATATGAAGAGAAAATGGTTTCTTATCGTAACCATACATACAACACATAACACAAATGCTAATCAAGTGTGTGCTGGCTCCACATTGATCGCTTGTTTTCACAGGAATAGGAAATATTCTTAATGGCCATTCCGATCATCTGTAAAGTGATTGAAGCATGATGTAAGTAGTGGGAGAAACTTTATTTATATCTTCCAAGTTCGGGCAACGCATTTCTGAGACTCTCTAGTTTTCTCATCAGCTGTGTCCTTGTAGTTGGCAGCGTGGTTTAGTTGGTAACATACTGCACGATTTGTGTTCTTAACTCGCTTCAGGCTTCTATTTGCTTTTTTTTCTCTTCCAGTATCCTGCAAAAAACTGAATAATATTTAATTTTTATTACCTGAGTCGCTGGAAATTTTCAGGTAATTACATTGCCTAATTTTCCTCTGAATGATTTGGAACATTTTCAAAGTGCGAAGTGGCAATTCTGAGAGGATAACAAAACACGTTCATATTATTTGACTTCTTTTAAGTAAATGCTTCAAACAACGGAAATTGGTGAGAAAGGAAAAGGAAATACCAGTGAGACGATTGAATGGATAGTTGGAAGAAGGAATTAAACGCCAAAACTGAAAAAGTGTTGATTTTGCTTGAAACGCTGGTTATTCAATAGATACACAACGCCAGTTTGAAGTAAAAACTTGTTCATACAATACACAATTTCTTCCTTGCCCCTGATACTGTAAATCTATTTATTGCGAAACTTTTGGCACTAATAAACGATTTCCTTCTTTCAAATACCGATTCAATTGAATACGATTGTCTGACAAGATACCATTAGCCAAGTGTTTCGCCAGGATTTGATTAATATTGATTAAAATGCAAATTTTACGATCGGACACAAAATTTCTTTTATTTTCTTTAGATAGAACTAGATAAACTCGATAAACATATACGAAACAAACTGGTTAAAGTACTACTTCTCTGACACATGTTACAAACACCATTCTCCATCTTCGATCGTTCGTATAGGATTGAAGTGGTTTTTTATTCAGGTGCAACTGGTACATCAAATCTGTGAAAAAATTCGAATAAATTCACTAATGTAGTTACTTTTAGAGTCGGTTTTCAACTTATTAAATATGATCGACCAGCGATAATATTAAGTTGCTTCATGAAAAGTGGGAAATCGCCCGTTGAATTACTGTAGATATGAAGAAATGGAATCCTATAATATGCAGTATGAATGAAACGATACATCTTTAACAAATATGACACTCACCGTCCGCTATTTTCGATACGGTATATTGGATTCAAGTTGATTTTCTCAAATGGAAATGGGTATAAGTGATACATCAAATTCATGTAGTTTTTTAGTATGAACTTATCCTATTCAAAATAAAAGAAGTCTGGATTGTCTCAGACACCATGTATATACGATTAGTCGACGATGCTTGAAGCTGGTTCACTTTTCACAGATTTCACAAGGTAGTGTTATCTCCTTAAAAAATAAATTATACTGCTCGTCGGATGCAACATGTATAAATTTTTGGAGGAAATTTAAAGGAGATGGAAGATGTAGCACGACGGTAGAGTCGCTTATCTTGGGGGATTATTTTGCATTACGAGAAAGATGATACCTGCGAGATTGAATCATTCTACTTCTAAGAAAACAATTAAAATTGGGTAAGCAGAAAACTCTTAAATACGTTTCTCGACTTATATGAACATCCCAGCGAGAATTGTCTATCGTAGCATCGATTCAACATGCACACATACACTAAACAACAATATTGTGTCATAGCTCCAATTCTCAAACCTTAAATTACAAATATAGAACTCATACATTGACAGAATCAAACACTCAGCTAAAGTTGCTGAAGTGGTGCGGGTAAGTTTAACGGTGTGAAATATGAATTCGAAGTAGCTCACTCATTTGTCTTTCACACTAACACAAGACTTGGTAGGCACTGTTCGGTGCTTTCTCTCGAAGTTCATAAAGTCACTGAATGTCATAGATAGTTCTTAAGCTGGGCTTCATAACAGCCTAGTTGGACTGATACGCACTAGAAAACTTTCACCAAAGTAAAACACGTAGTTCTGATTCAAAGTATTGTTCAATTACGTGATCAAAATATTTAAGTCCAAAATGAAGTTCACTATAGGATTCCAGTCTCAAAAACTAAGATCACTGTTGACTAATGTTAACCAAGATTTCTCATCGAATTAACTGGTAGTTGCTTAGCAAGGCATCAGCAAGGCATTAGTGTTTCAGCATCTGATTGAAGGTCGGTGTCGATTGCTGGTTGTTGTTCGAAATACTGATTGCCAGTCTCGAAATATTGAAAGTCTATCTTTTATAAGACTGTCAATAATTTATCGTCCAATTAGATTGAAGTAAATCTTTCACCACGCGGGGTCATTGCCTTACACTACACTTGGAAAAATATTTTTTTAAAGTTTCCCAGAGCTGCGCCAATTACTCACTTGATAAGTGATTGGAAATCTTTCTTAATCATCAAAAGGTTAATGTACTGTTCTGGGAGTCGGAAAGTGATTTTCGAATTTTCTCAATGAAGGAGTAATTTCTTAATAATTTGGATTGCTGTCATGTTCCTGGAATGAGGAGAGGTTACTAAAGGTTATTGGAAGATAAAGATTCGATATCTGCTTGGGAAAATATTTGGTGAATGTTTCTCTCGGCATTTTAAATTTCTCAAAAAGCTTGACTTCCGTTACTATGAAGTGTTCAATGAACTTGATAAAAGTTTGTACTCGTGTGAAGTCGTAGTAAATAATATTCTCTAACCTACTTCTCTGATGATAACCAATGTCCGCAAAAGAGCAATGATCTATGTTTGATTCTGTTTATATCTTGGGGAACAAACTGATCGTGAGAATTTCTGGAGTCTTTTTCCTTTTTATATTCACTCGTGTTGATGACCAATTAGGTACTCAACATTGCCTTTCTGCCGTGCTCAAATAAACAATTTATTTTTCCATACTTACTTACTAATTACAACGATATTAAATCTAAAATCAAGCAAAACATAAATTTTTAATCCTAATGCTTTTCCCAATTTAGCGTTTCGTAAACAGTAGTAACGTCTATATATAGTTCGGCTCCATGTTGTCCCCTTTAAGCCAGTTCTGAAGTCTGTACATTGATCAGACTTGAAAGTGACGCTACTGAAGGAATGAGAATAAAAAATCCAGATACCATCTGTACATCGAAATTAAACTACACTATGTCGTTTCTTGCAAAACTTGAGCTTAGTTTAAAGATTTGTTAATTTGAGAACACTCTCGCACATTCTTTATGACATAGTGTTATATTACAAACTGCCAATTCTTCTAAAAAACAAACAATGACATACTAGTATATAACTCTACTAAAAACATGCTTAAATGTACAAAACTATGAGCTGAGGCTGAGTTTGGTAAGAGAGTTACATAGCGCAATTTACCTCTGAGGTACAGACATTTCTTTTGTGATAGTATTGCCAACTAATGACTCCTGTTCAGATTCTCCCAGCCAGCCTCTGTAATCAACTAGTTACAGTCATGGACTTCAGAGTTTTACTGAGGAGGTAAGTCAATCGGATAGCTGTTGCCGGCCATACTAACTGAGGTTAGACCGGATTTACCTTAGTTTCATTAGGCGAATCCAATGAACGTGACTACCACCTTCTCCTCCCCTGCCAAAGAAAGGGTACCTGTAGGGGCAAGTTATCTCTAAGTCATCCCTATGAGCTTTAGTACCTCTACTTTATCAATACTCTTCGTGGATATTCAAAGTGGACCATTGTTTCGTAGCACACAACGCACGTACGGAACAGACGAAGTACCGCAAATGGAAGCTTTTGAATTTAGTAGATCCAATGAGGTTAGAGACTCTGATACCGTGCTGCGTTCGTTCAATTGCCATAGACCACATAAAAAACTTGCCAGTCTATATTAAGTAACTCACCTGTTCCTTGCTATTTCCATATATTTTATTTAAAAAAATTCTGAATTTAGTTCCACTTGACTTATGCCATATTCTAACCGCATATACGTAAATTTCTCAGTAATTAAAATCCACTTAAGCA
This sequence comes from Lepisma saccharinum, assembly GCA_022664845.1. Taxonomy (NCBI): domain Eukaryota; kingdom Metazoa; phylum Arthropoda; class Insecta; order Zygentoma; family Lepismatidae; genus Lepisma; species Lepisma saccharinum. The sequence continues at coordinate 86,173 of JAGDQP010001783.1, read as the reverse complement.
TTAAAAGGCAACCAACAAGAATTTCAAAACAAAATCTTTCTATTTTACACCTACTTAGCGGAAGGAGATCCAAGACAGGATGGCGAGGTAAGAGCAGGTAGGCTCTAGGGAATGTGTAGGAGGTGCTGCATAACAGTTGTGAATATGTAAAATCATTTGTCTGGCGACAAGACGAGAGTTGCAGCAGTGAGCAGGCGATCGAATATATTTTGAGTATGTTACGAACGAGAACGTGTTTGATGTAATTTTCAAAGCTTTTCAAGATACCAACAGATAAGTAGTGAGTACTATAATACCGTTTCAAAACCATCTATATTTTCCCCCTATGAAAATAGAATATTTTTCGCTGTAGCCTATACTTTTCACGCTATGGCTCTCTGTGTAAAAGCGGACTCAATTCCATTTCTCCAATTCAAACAAAAATTTCGTACCACATTATTGGCAAATCATAGTGTTATTTTTAAGCTCTACCCTTTAGTTAATATTTATTTCAGTCAACTCAGCCTATAAATTCCATTCCAACAAACCACTCCCCAAAGGGTTTAAAACCTTAATTCCATGTATTGATTTATCCAATTTAGAAGGCATTCATAATACATTTTAATTCTCCCGAATTTAAAAATAATATATCTCCCTTGTTAAATAGTTCCTCATGTCTATCAGGTAATATAACTTTAAACTCTTGCTCATTATGTTTAACATCTCTTTAAATACAATCAAACTTTAATACCATATATGGTTTGTTAATTTCCAGTTCGGATACTTTCTTGAACTTAGTAAACACATTGCTATTCGATTTGCCTAGTACTTTTTCAATCTTCTTTTGATATGGCTTCATAATTATCACCGTGCAGCATGCTTTCATTGACTATATCCTGATCACTGTTCCTGAATCAGTTTTGTGTGTTGATTACAAAAATGTATTCAATTTTCGTCCACCACGTCAGGTTTCCTCAATATTCCAATCCCTGTGATAATAGTGGCCCATTTTGCCTGGGGTGGGTTTCCTGGCTGCGTGTTTGATTTGGGTACGTTGCCCTGGTGCGGGATCTGTTCAGTCTGAACATTTTAATTACTAAATAAAGAAGTCCAACCTGGGGCCTGCGGGCCGGGCATCTTTACGTTCCGACCGACCTGTTAATATTCTAGTTTAATACAGTACGTTGCAACACTGGTTAATTTGAAGTAAGTGCTAATTTCAAAGTAATTGTCCTTTTAGTAGGTTTGCAGGCAGCATACACGAAAATGACATGATTTCTATGTCTGTGGGTTAGTATGACGAAATTCTTGCATTGGGAAAAATCTGTGGCCACCTAGAACGTCGTTTGTTGCAAGGGAATTTAATGTTGTTCAAGATCCACTAGTTGAACTTGCAAACGTATTACTACATATTCTGCATACCAAGCTAGGCATAATGAGACAATCTGTCAAGACATTGGGTAAAGAGGGTACGTGCATCAAATCTAATATGCAAAAGGTTTCATCAGATAGGCCTGAGAAACTGCGGGAAAGTACATTTGTCAAACATCAGATTTGGAAGTTAAGGATGGATACGGAATTTGATAAATGTATGATTTAATTGGAACTCTTACGTGCACAAGTTTAAAGGTAGTTGTTAAAACGTTTTAGGTAACAGAAAAGTTGACAATTACGACGAACTTGTAGCTGATACGCTACAACACTTCAGGCGCTTAGGCTGTAACATGAGTGTGACGTCACATGCACCTGCATTGCCTACACATCTTGGAAACATAAGTGAAAAACACGATGAGACCAGAATTTATGGAAATAAAATATGAAGGAAGATGATATGCTCACATGCTTGATAATGTTTTGGTTGCTTAAAAGAGGCTCTGAATATGCAGAGTAATCACACTGTCCACTATTCAAGAAGAGGACATCAGACCAAATTACTTAAAATTTACAGAACATCGTTGTTTCTTGGGTTGATATAAGTAGTTATGAATGTATCCCTTGCTTGGTTCCAGTGCTGCTCGGATCTGAATGTGCCTAATGCACTATTCCCTGTATGAGTAACAAATGTGTGTATTGCTATTTTATTGGCTTCGACGTCACGACTTTGTTGTCTTTGTTGAAACTGATGAGAATTCCATAGATTTTACGTATCTTTAATGTAAATATACTGTTAAGATCGCTGTGTTGTAATGGCCAATTTACGGTGTATAAAATTTGAGCTAATTTCATGTTTTTTCTTTCGTAGGTGAGTAGCAAATGAATTTTGAGCATACTTATAAAAAAACAGTATAACTTGGTTTCTAGAATGTGTTCAAAAATCAAACTGTGAGTACTATATTTTTTTAAAATTTTGATGGGACGAATGTCGGTAAAATACTTGAAGTTTACACCTTTTCGCCACCGTTCCTATTATTTAAAGTAAGTATAGGGAATTACAAATTGTAGTTATAATTACAATAGTCGTTGAATATGTAGAATGTACAGTGTTGTTCTCATTTCTGTGTCATATGCACAAAAATTCCTGTTGTTAAGCTCGGCTTAACATTTTTCGCACATATAACCAATGCTTTGTATGTTGTTTGCATTGCTACGCCATTGATAATTCTTGTATGTAACATAAAATATTTAACACAAAATATTATTTTCTTTATCTAAACTTACATAATCACCGTTAACTCCTAGGAATAATCTTCTTTATACTCGCGAACGGAATAATGTACAGCATGCATGCAATTATACTTAGAGTAAATGGAATATAATTGAAGTTGTTGTCACTTTTTTTAATCTTGTACTACTTTTTACTTTTTGAGATAACTTCTTGCTAAATCAATTTAACTTATTTTTGAAGCACGCGTTTACATTACAGTTAGAACTGAAAGTGATCTAACTTTTCTCCTCATTACTATTGTTCGATACTTCTTGTTTAAATGATTGGCATGTCAATTTTGAATTTTAAGAAGAAAATGATCGACGCTTGTTCAAAACTAACGAGCAGATTCAATGTAAATCTGATTGTCAATATAATTTCACTATAATTGCATTTTCTTATTTTAAAACTAAATGTTCGTCCATTTTTGTTCTCAAAAATTGTGTTCTAACAACTAAAGGATCTGAATAGTATTGCTACGCAATAACTATATCTAAAGCTAAAGGGTCACACAATAACTTCGATCTTTTACTTATTGTGTTCGTTGTATCTGTGATCAAATGACGTTTTCCATTTTTTTTAACAAAATGATGTTAACCTTGAGGATTACTTTTATAATGTGGTCGTAATCTTGAAATGTCCACCACTGCTGTGCATGTAACTCCTTTGGCATTCTCATATCGGATTTTGTAGGTGTTCGGATTCACAGGTTTCACGATTTAAACTGGGATAGAAAATCTATTAGTAAAAATTTTTGAGACATTCTTTCCGTAAACTAATGAAAGTACAAGCACATCTTGATTCTTCTCAAATTTTAACACTTTTCCTGTACGTAAAGTAGTTTTCTATCAAGATCAAACTTATAATACAATTTTACTTCAGCCATTTTACGTTTAGATTCTAAAATTTTAAGTTTTTGGTTGAATGAAGGGATATCACATTTTATTTCTACCACTTTGTCAGGCATCTGTCTAGGTTCAAAAGAATGTAATAAAAGTGGTCTGACGCCGAAAGTAGACAGTACACTGTTGTTCAAAAGAGACGTTATGTGTGACACATTTTTAACGCTTCCATTGCCAAGCTTTACGACACCTTTATTTTACCAAGCGGTGTATTTTGACTACACCAATACAATTTTGTGATTTAGTGTAATTTTTCTTTTAGATTTGGTTATTTTCAATGAATAGCTTTATTTAGTATTGAAATTCAGTTTTTCAAATAATTAAAAATATTTAAACTGAACATAGATGCAAAGTATAATAAATTTTATATCATTCACAAGAGAAATTCAATATTGGACACCTGTAAAATTAAAAATATGTACATTTTTGTCATTGCAGTTAACTAGTAACTTGTCCTGAAAATAACATTTTTTAATTGCTCATTCAGTACATATTTACACAACCTGCATTTCACAATAACAGTTTCTTCTCTGTATGTTACAAACAGGTTTCTTGCACAGTACACAACAGACTTTTTTTCCCGATCTTCGCTCCTCTTGCAATCTTAACATCGCTGTTGTGTTGTTAACTTGGAACACTAGGGTTGGATCATTGTTGTCGGAATTTGAACAACACACGCTTTCAGTGCACCAAATACCAGCTCAGTCATGAAGAGTTTCCGTAGGCTCCGATTATTCTCCTGCCACTCAGGAAATCTTTGTGTAGAATGTATGGTAAACAATGGATGTATGGTAATACTCAACAATGGAAATATTAAATATCAAAGATGAATGTGCGAAATATTTCATAAAATCTTCATTTTTGACAATAAGAAAATAAAACATTTCATATCAAGCGGGGTAGTCTCACAACCCCACCAATATATCCCGTCAATAATAACTATAAAAACAGAAAAAATGGGTCAGTCAGGAGTGTGAATACAATTTCAATCATTTTAGGACAAAGTTATGAAACCACAATATGTAGCTCTTCAGATAAAATTATTATAGGAAAATCAACCTGTTGTATTCAGAATACCCCGCTTGGTAATGCGAGGGTTAAACCAATCAGTTCCTGTTTCTGGGGTCAAATTACGTAATGCATTCTTGTAAGACTGCATAGCTCGTTCCAATGAATATAGGTGTCTATGTTCCAAAACCTGAGACTAGTCTAGCTTAACGCCTAGAGCCTTGCAAAATCTGAACTAGTCTGTCCAGGTAGTATATCTAGAAACAAAGTCTCGGGAAGTTCGTAAACTAGTAATACTTATTCCATCAAAAAATTGATAATCGTAGAGGTCTTCATATTAGTTACAGGTTTTGCAATGAGATATCTCGTATCACGGTCTTGACAAAGAATATACAGTGGCTTTTGGGAACACACGATCTTACCTTTTGCATCTAAAATTATTCCTGAAAATGGTGTATTAATGCCAAAAGATAATGACGTCGGAATAAAATTTTCATTTGTGCGTCTGCAGACCTGGCAAACGAAACATTTTTGTAGTTAATCTTTGAGATGTGCTCTTAACTTCGGCATGTACACTTTTGATGCAAGCATTGCGAACGTATTGTGAAACGCAAGATGTAATGAATTGTGAAACATCCCAAACACAGTTTGTCTATATATTCAGGTGGTACACAAATCAAATGATTGTCAATATTTGCAAAACGGTGAATTTTGAACAATTTGTTATCCTTTAAAATGAAACTTTGAGCTTGCCGAATTGAATTTGTTTTTTTTTATTCATCTCCTGTGAGATGTCTGTAAATGGGACCAAAATATTAATCTAATTTCTGATACTCTGAAATATTCTTCAATTTTAAAATTTTCTTTACTTATTCTGATTCATCAGAGTTTGTGAAACTAATGTTTGCTGGTAAAATAAGTTTATTTTCTTCAACATTTTCTGGTAATTAGTAGACATGGAAACTCAGTAGTACCATGGTAAGGGAAAGAAATTCGAGATAATAGATTTGTTTGTTTAAAGCTTCTTTTGGAAAATTCATTGAAAAGAATTAGGTGGGATAGCAATGAGAATCTATTTCAAGGTAGTCTTAAGCGTCACATTGCTCTAGCGCTGTGCCGTCCGTGTGCGTCGAGGCGTCTACAAAAATGCGTAGATAGTACTTTTCATTGTATGGTCTTAATACGTTTGTTGAAATTAGAACTTGTTTAAGTTTATTGAATGATTTTGTGCTCTGGAAGCCAAATAAATTTTGTGTTCTTTCGCAATAATTGGTAAAGTGGAAAAGCCAAATTAGTATATCCCTGACAAAATGTCTTAGCATACGAGGTTAAAGTTAGGATTTTAACATTATTGAAGTTTTTGGTATTTGAAATGATTGAATTGCGTTTACAGTTTTGGGTGAAAGTGATATTCCTTCACGGAAAATCAAATGTCTTAATGCGAGTTTTTATGTAATATCTCTACTTAGGTAACGAAAATTTTAAACTAACATGGCGCATACGCTGAAAAATTGCTTTCATAATTTTCGGCATTTCGTATTTGAACATTTGTCGATGCTATAATGTCATCCAAGTTACAACCAACGCGGCCAGAAAAAACGTTACTCATTGCGCTAGATATAATAAAATTAAATATACCCGGGCTGGTATTTAAGGCCAATGGCATACGTAACCACTTGTAGAGCCCCTGGACTGGAATTGTACGTAAAAACCGTCAGGTCTTGGCAGTCTTCTGACAACTCAACGCTAAGAAATGCCAATGCTATATCAAAATTAGAGTAATGTAACCTACCAGAAGCTCTATTAAGAATCTGCTGCAAGTATTCCAAAGCGCAATAGGTGTATGATATATGCTTATTTAATTTTAGGAAGTGCACGAGACTTCTAAGGCTACCATCGGCTTTAATTGCGAAAATTATTGGGTTATTCCAGCAACTTGAGCTCTGCGTATCAATCCTTGATCAAGTAATATCATAAATTAATGTGTTTATTCACCCTTTCTTTCATATAAAAAGGAATTGGATACTGTTTTTCACAAAGACAATTCATTGTTTGAATAAGATGCAATGTTTATAATTTTTTATTCTTCCAATTCTATTGTCATTCCACATAGATGCATCTGCATGCTTATAACAGAGTTTTAGAATCTCGTCACGCAAATCTTGACGAGTATCGTAACCTATTTTTATTTTACAAGGATTAAAAAGCCTTCTGTCGTCTTGAAAGACCTTAATTTCTTCCGTGTACAGATCTTTCTCTTCACCTGTGCTGTATTCTTGGTAAGGTAATATAGCTGCATGCTCGGCCATGCTTAGGAATGTCTTTTTAGGCAATATTACCTTGTTCGTATTTGGATTTATTATTTGAACCATGTTATCGTCAGAAAGTAAAACACAAGATACGAAAATATTGTATTTTACTATAAGTGACAGGTCAGGTTCAGGTTCAAGTATGTTCTCTGATCCAGTTTTTTGAACAAATAATTTTACTGGTACTATTATTTTGCTACGTGGTCTAAGATAAATACATTCTGGAGTCGCATAATACGACTGTATCTTGTCTGCCACCAAAGTAGCTACAAATTTAGAAAGAGTACAAATTTGAGTGTTGTTTTGATCTCTAAAGTTATTATTCTGCCAAAATGCTGTAAATTTAACTGTTTTCTTTGATAGTCCAAATGAGGATTCTGTGGAGCAAGAAAGTCTGATCCTAATAACGAATTTAAAGGAAATTGTGGTATTAAAACGTATGTTTAAAAACTTTACCTCCACGCTAAAGTTAATTGTACTTACTGATTACGTTCTAGCACATTGCCAGTTACTCCTTTCACTTTTGCATCTCTATATCTTATGTTCTTCTTTTTAACTAAATCTCTTCGTATAAGAGAGATCTCGCTGCCTTTATCTAAAACTGCATCATATTTCAATTATCTATGGCTATTGTTTTCTGCGGTAACAGTTTTATATTGCAAAAAGGTACGGTGAGGGTCTTTGTATATGGTTTCACAGTAGAGGTCCTCTCATATTCTCTTACTCTTCTTCCATGTTTAAATTATTTTTAAGTGGGTAATCACATACTGTGTGATTCACAATACTACATGACGCTGTACCGTGGACTGTCTTGTTGCTGAGTATCTTGCCTATAATTTATTTCTCCACGAGGCAAATTCGAATTATAATTTCTATTTGCCTGTCTGTTCTATGGTCCACCAAACTGGATTAGTCGCCAACAAGAAGTAGCTCGATTCGCACGTGAGAATTGTTCATAATTTAGTCTTTGAGGTTCAGTAGTACGATAATTACGTTGATAATTTCCGTAATTTTGTTGAGGTCGTGAATACGTATTCTGTTTACGAACGTTCGGATCGTACGGACTAGTGTGTTTTAACGAAACTACGGTTTATCATATTGATATGCAATGTTTCTAGGTTTATTTTGGTGCCAAAATTGTTGTCTATTACGCGGTTAATTTCTCGGAAAACTAGTTTGCGGAAACTGAAGTTGATAATTTTTCTTCTTTTTAACAGGAGCTTTATTTTGAAAGCATGTTGGTTTCGTATTTAATTCTAATTGTATAATACGTGCTTGTAAAGATGTAAAATCATCTTTTCCTGGTTCTCTTTTAATTTTCGGCAATGACTCAATATCAGATCCAGTGTCTGAGGAGTAATCACTAGACGGTAATAATGTTCATCATCAGTTTTACTGCAACACTTTTCTTCTGTACTGTGCCTCAAGGAGGTAGGTGCCACGCGCATATTATCGTCTCGAGTCTCGCTCGTATGACGTCATCCGCAGTCAAGAGAGCAAGAGGATAACACACACACACAAGCTGTACCCATGCGTTTAACACACAGAAGGGACATTGGCAAAATGATTTGCAATTAGATTTTGTTGTGTCTGGTGTGTCATTAGTTCCAAACTGATATTTAATAAACCCTGTGGACATGTTATCGCACTAAGGCGTCTGTACAAAGTGTAGGGACTTGGGAGAGAATAACACAAAACTCTTCTGAAATAATTAAAGCACATTTTCGATGGTGCACGTAGCATCTTTAGTAATAACATAACAGCTTTAGTAATATTATCATTTTCCCAGGTCTTACATGCGACATTAAGAAGCATTTCATGTTAGCTTTTTGAAAACATTTTGTTAAATTTTTCACCAACCTTTTTAAATTTTGATAATTCTTCTTCGAGATAAGATATTTTGTTTTCTAAAGCTAGACTTTTTCCTCTGCATCTGAAAAGTTACGTTTTTAATAAACAATTCTCCGACAGAAATCCTTCAAATTGACCGTCACGTACAATAATTGGATAATTGCTTGTAGCAGCAGAATCGGTTACATTTATAACCAAACTTTGATGTTTTAAGATATCTGACACAAGTTTCTTCCGATCTTCACATCTTGCGCTACGTGCTTTGTTTCGATCGTCCGTCAACATTCAACGTCCGTAAACAATAACAAATGAGGTTCTACAGAATCTTTTAATTTTAATTTTTTCCTGGGTTAACCAGTGCCGGATCTAGAAATTTTCACATTGGGGAAAAAATAAATTTTGCCGTAATTTCCACCGCGCTTTTGCCGCCCTTTCCATCGTTTTTTTTTAAGGCAAACAACACGACCGGCCGACCCGACGGCCACAACATTGTCTCGCATCACGTAGTGTACTTTTGTTATTATCTCTGGAGCATATCGTGGCATCGTTATTACTAACTCCAGTAAGGCAATAGACCTGCCTATCTGACTTCATAGTTTTGAATTTTGAAGATCAAGGGAGATTATATGGAATAACATAAAAATGTCTTAGTATTGACATTTATAACACGTTTAAGTCAATTACAATTACAATTTAAACGGCAATTTTACTTCCTCATTTTAGGAAGTTTTATTTTTAAATTTTAGCTGTTTGTCGCCCGGGGCGCTTGCTCCCTTAGATCCGCCACTGGGGTTAACCGAGCAATTCAGCTTTCAAATCGCGAATGCAATCTGATTCGTCAAAATGTTCAGAGCAAATATATGAATTGTCCGGATTGAAAGTGTCGTCCTCCTACACAAATACACCCAACTGCTACGAAGTTTTTTTTTCTTTCAGAAACCTATGGTATGTTATTATTTTATCATGTACCTTACCTCTGTTTTTACAAGCAGCAAGAGCAGTGATTCCGCCAGACCCACCCCTGTGGGTGTGTATACCTCCAAAGTCTCAACAACACCCTCCAACTTTAATTTTTTGTGGCATTATCGACAGAAAAAAAATAGATACAAAATTTCACTTACACCCTCCCAATTTTGACTTAGCCCCAACTGAAAATCCTGGCGGAAACCCTGAGTAAGAGCACACGCTGATGGCATGTTATAAATGTAATTTCAGAAATACAAAATACACTAAATCTAACAAAAACAAACACGAAAGGATAAAACAAAACCACACTCTGATATATCACACAACACGCATTGGCAAGCCAGCGCTCCGTATTTTAATTCTCGCGCGCCTCGAGTCTTGTCGGCTAATGACGTCACTTGTTACTGCGCATATCCCAGTGGCACCTACCTTGTTTCTTTAGCTTCCTTGCTGTGCCTCACGTTTTCTACGAGCGTTGCGAACCTTGATTCGAACCTCTTCTACTGCTACAAGATCATCTATTATTTCGTCGACAGGAGCGTATTTTTGTGTTAAAACTCTTTCCTTGTAAATTGGAAGCAAGCCTTTAATGATCAAATTTATTGTCTTTTTGCCTGAAATTTCGGTGTCACTTTTGAGCAAACGGAACTGTACATCGAGAATATATGAAATTTTAATTACCACCCTTGCTGATTCCTATCCACCCCCTGTTCCTACTACATATATGGGGTATGCATAGATGCACTGGAACGGAGGGTGGAAGGGAATCACTGAACGTTCGTAATTAAAGATAGATACACTTGGTGCAGACGGTATGGGATTCTGTGGCGGGATCCAATCAGGCACCAGATAACTGTCCCTTTACAAGTTGTTGTTATTTATGTAATTCAGCGTGTCCGATGAAGCCAAGAAGTTAATTAGTTGAAGAAACTCTAACACGTTTTTAGTTTTTTTAATTAAAACGTATTGATTTGCTCCGCTTTTTTTCTATCATAAGTACATAAAAGCAATACTTTGACATGGAAAATATCATATTTGTTTTGTTGTGGGATCGGAGGCCCGCAGAAGATCGATATTTTACAAAAAATAATGTGTTATCACAATTAGAATAAACAAGTCTCGTGTTTGTGGTCGCGAGTTCGAGCTCTTAAAAATCCATTTGTTAAAAAAACGTACGCGTAAATTGGGTTAATTCATTCATACACATAGTCGTCTATTTCTTTATAAAAAAATATTTTATAGTATTTTTTAAATAATAGATTTTTAAATAATATTATTTTCAAATAATATTTCTGCTTCTATTTGTGAGTTTCTTCAACCACGATATATTAAAATTGTATTTAATATATACAGTATGTCCTTTAATTAACATTAAGCACTTTGAATTGATAATGAATTTGAATTTTATTTATGGGCATCTAAGGCTCAGGACAGGATGGGGAAGGGGAAAGGATTCAAGAAGGTGTCGGCCAGGGCGTATGTTGAAGATACAGTCCCGATATTTGCCTGGTGTGACTGAGGAAAACCCTGGAAAACCTTAGGATAGTCCGCCGCTCGGATCGAACCCATGACGTACCGAATACTACACCAACGCTCTACCATCGAGAATTGACAGTGTAGAATGAGCCGGGGTATCTTGACATCCATTATATTATTTTCATATATTCACGTCTACAGTGTATGATTTGTGTGCATGTGTGAATTGATTTATGTTGTTTAAGCGTAACACTCGCCCGGGATATGGTGGGGTAAAAGGATCCTGGAAGGATTTGTTTAAAATAATTTTAAGGCCTTTAGGCATATGAGGATGAAGGCGGGATGGGGTTGGGAGAGTATGTTGGAAGATAGACGGCCAAGGCTTATTTATAGGCACCATCACAACGTTTGCCTGGTATGGGCGAGGAAAAATCTTGGAAAACCTAAGTTAGAATGGTTGACCGCTGGAATCGATCCCATGACTTCCGAATGCTAAACCAACACTCTAGAACTTTTTTGAGACTTTGTTAACGCTAAGTGGGGTTGTTCAATTAAATATATCTTTTTAACCTGTATAGATTTTTATTCGTAGAGTTAACTTAAAATCACCCACACAAACACTCTTGCTTGAGGCGTACCACTAACTAGGAACAGTCTCGAGATGATAATCTGGCACAAGGGCAATTTTGCGCGGAATCGATGGCCCGCCAACCAAAAAGACATCATACAAATTTTTACGCCCCGCACTCAGAAGTTGAGGATGAAAGTAGTAAAAAGGTTGCAACTCATCAGCACCTGCAACGTATAGTGACAGACTCCGACGCCACCAACTATAAATACGTGTACAACGACCAATGTAGTATTCTCCGGGTCCAAGCTTAGTGCAGCGGAAAGACGTTGGCTTACTAAGTAAATAAACAAGGTTCGAATCCTGGCGGGAGCAAGATTTTTCTTCGTTTTTTTTTTCAAAATGTATTTTTATATGTTCATATTTATTATGAATAATTGCTTTTGCATGCAAATAGAAGCTACTGAGAGCTAGAATATATATAAATTAACCAGGTCTGGCTCGCGAGGTGTTCAAGGGCACACGGTGCGTCCGAAGGAATTGGGCGGCGTGAGTCTCAGGGGGTCACAGCCCCCTGTTAGCGGTAGGCATATGCAATGTAACACTTTTGCATATACCCACTGCGAACCGGGGCCTTCCCCTACTTCCGAGTTTCATTTTATTTACCATGGGTTAGCGGGGATTAAGTAAGGACAGGTTCGCACAAACAGATCGAAATGTATTTTGAAAGAAATAGACGTAAGTGTAAAGATACATAACCGAACTTGATCTTACCTAACGTATCGTAACCGATGGTCACTAATTTTATATCATCTACGACAAATGGAAGAAAGCAATTATTAATGATAAATTTGAACTTAGAAAAATATATTTTTTAAGACAAGAAGAAAAAAATCTTTTTTTAAAAAATAATTGCATTTTTGAAAACAATCTTGAAATGCAAGAAAGGAATTATTAATTTATTTTTCAAGAAGAAAAGAAGAAAAATTCTCGCCCGCTCGCCGGGGATCGAACCCGGGTCTCTTATTTCGTGAACCAGCGTTCTACCAATACGCCACGCTAGGCAGTTAGTCCCAACCGTTTACATCACCCACTTCTGCCAAAAGCACTTTAAACGCAGAATTTCTAATAAATTTCTATTTATTCTAACCGGTTCGGATTGGCGATTAAGCGCGCCGCCAGCAAGTGGGATTTACTTTCTTGAAAGATAGTTCTGAAATCTAGGATATATATATAAATAAATCGCTGAGGGAAGAGAGTTTAATGGTTGATTTAACAACATATTTGTTATGATATGAGTAACTAAGTGGTCAGTGTATCATAATCTTATTCAGAAGGTTCTCGGTTCGTTTCCCAGTCTAGATTTCAAAATATTACCTTCCAAGGAATTAAGCGCTGTAAATGATGTTCGCGATTGCTCCTGCAAAAGATTTATCCCGTAAGGGAGAAAAACACAAGACATATTGAGAGGGGGAGCAGGGGGAAAGAGAGGCAGACTGTATATTCATAAGAGCTAAAATTTCATTTATTTCCATGTCTTGCACCATTTTTCTTTCCCATTTTTCTTGTTTTCTCCTCTCCTTTTTGCTCTATCGCCGTCGTCTTCCTTGCTTTCCCTCTCTCCCCCCTCTCTCTCTGTGCGTGTGTTTGAACAAGACAATGGTGAGATTTCTGTCTTACTCGGTCGTGGTTCTCTACATTATGCTGAACAAGTCAATTCTTTCTTGCTCCCAATGAAGGAATATCCTGGCATTCCACGTTTTCGCACATTTTTGTACTGTCATGTTGGTTGTCTAACTATTAGGCGTACAGTGCAACAATTCTCCTGGAAGAAAAAGCTACTATTGTAATTCCAACCTCCATTTACCTTTGTAAGTAAGTGTACAACTATTACTTGTGGTGTCGCCATGGCGTTACCCTTATCCTGATCTGAATCTGTGTCTGATTCTGAATTCGTGGAAAATGGTTCCTCGGTTTTAGACTCTGAAGTTTGAGTATGCTTGAAATCTGATCATGATCTAGATCTAAGGCTATACTGCTTTGTTACTTCTGTTTTTTTCTATTTGTAGTTGAACACAAGGTCTCACCAATAAGTAAAATTCTGTTTCCGTGTCAAAAATAATACCTCTTCATTTTCGCCCGAAATCAGAAACTGGAATTGGTAATGAAATATCTCTTTTGCTTTAAGAGCAAAATAAAACACTAATGGAAAAAAATTAACTCCAACAATTTTGAAATGTTAGAGATATGGACTTGTAAGAAACAAGTCTGTAACTATGGCACGAACGACGTTCTTAGTCGTCGTACGACAAATCTGGTATCTTAGTTTTTTGGGAAAAGGATTTCTAATGTGAAATTCGATCGTATTCGTGAAGCTATCCACCATGAGCAAAGCCCAAATCGGAATCATTATCACAACTGAGTTTCATATCAACTGCCTTTTTCCCTAAAAAAAACGCAAATTTTCACGGGAGGAATTCCGTAAAAGTACTTATTTTACAGCTCAATGTTCTGCGAACATTTGCACACGAACGGGATCATTCACTTTTCATAGAAAATCTGTTTCTAAGAAACTACTGGCCTAAGAAAATAGAGAAAATCCTGCACTAAGTAATAAAGATGGGATAACCCATCGGTTTTAAGTATAATTAGTACATAAAAGTATAATAAGATTACCCGATTTACACGTAGGCAGACACATAAGGCATTGTAGATACTGCTAACCTTCGATTGCCGTATTCTGTAGTAACACTGATGATAATTTGATATTGGGGCGTCCAGTGTTGTATCTTGAAGGTACATAGCTAGTAATTCCACCTTCTTCCCGTCATCCCATTGTTGTAATGAAGACATATGTTCAAACAGCATGAAGAATCTATCGGGTTCTTCGTTTATATGTCCAGAAAATTTAGTTAAATGAGGGAGATTAAAAGATGGCTTATTTGCCATATTTTCGTTTTCATTATTGCTATTATTAGAATCTGATTTATCTTTCCTACCGCCTGACCTAGTATTTACTGGTATTTAGTTTTAAAAAACTTTGAAATAATTACCTAAATTTTTATCTTAGTCATTTTCAAGTTTCCCTTCCTTTTAAAGTATAATCTTTGTAGATGTGAAACAAAAATAAATAAAATGTCCAACAATTGCTTGACACGATCGTATCTTATACACGTAAATTTACCTGTTCCAAAAATCGTACTGGTTTTTCAGATTTGTGCACTTTATTGGCACTTAAAATAATTCCACCACTCAAATGTGTGGAGTCGACGCATCCATCACGTAATGTTCTAGTGGTTCTCTTGTAGAGTATCTGAGGTAGAGCTGATAGATACTCGGTGTTTGTCTTTTAGCCCACAACCAGTTTTATTACAAAAGGAGATAACTAACAGATTATCTATTAGAGCGTCCCGTAGGAGACTAATTACAGAAAATAGATAAATGTATGTTG